>PVKA01006982.1:0-63428 GCA_004027165.1 Ctenomys sociabilis
CAGGGTCTCACTATGCCGTTCAGGCTGGCCTTAAGCTCACTTTGTAGCTCAGGCTGGTCTCGAACTCACAACAATCCTCCTGCCTCAGCCTCCCAAGTGCTGGGATTACAGGCATGCGCCACCATGCCCGGCTCCTGGCCAGGTTTTGCCCTGTGCCTGCATATTGCTTTCCATGAAATGCATTCATGTAAGGAACTCAGAAAAAAAGCCTCTGTTTTTTCAACAGAAGCTTGAATGCATTGAGTTTTATTTATTTGCTGCTTAAAATCTCAAGTCATTACATTGATCCAAAGACAATCCGAATCATTGCTGTCATAAATCCTTGTGTCTATTTTTCCCCCAACAAACCTTTTACAAAGTGGTTAAAGCTCAAAATAGAAAAGAAGCTGTTTATTTCTCAGAATGTTTGAGGGAAACTTTACATTCCCAGACAAAACAAAATTAAATTTGAAGATTTATGTATATACAATATATACAGTGAAAAGAGAATAAACTGGTTCAAAAGGAAGCTATTACTGAGATGAGGAAAAAGGACAGGAGAGGGAATGGGGGAGGAGATGTACCTTTGTGCATAAACAGGATGGCTCGGATCATTGCACTGCAGATTCTGCTGGTCTACAGAAAGGAGCGGATAATACTTAAGGTTTTGTTTGTTTCCTTCTCTTCTTTTTTCTTTTTTTTTTTCCTTTTCATCTCATTTTAATTTCTTATAACTTTTTTTTCTTTTTTCTTTCTTCTTCTTTTTTCCAATTTTGCGTGCATATATCTGGTAATCTGAACAACTAATTTGAAGACAACACTATACAATACAACAAACATTGTGGAATTCGTATTATTTTGTCTAATGAAATTCTGTACCATTTCTTTTTTTCATTTATATTACTATTCTGTATTCTTTCTAAAAAAAATAAAAGGTATAGAAAATCAGTTCTAAAACATAGGCATTTCTTTTCAAAAGGACATTCCCAAAAGAGCCCACAAAGGAATGAAATTATTGTGTGACACCTGCTCGATTGTTGCCAACTGCTAACGCATGCTGTTTGGAATTTGCAGGTATGAACCTAAGCAAAAGCGAGATAACGAAAGAAACGTCGCTGAAGCCATCCCGGAGATCCCTGCCTTGCCTTACCCAGAGCCTCGGTCATTCACACAGCCTGTGCCAATCTGCCTCTCTCTTCCAGTCAACCGAGAGTGAATCTCAGGCTCCCACTTCGGTGACCTTAATCTCTGCTGACAAAACAGAGCCAGGTGGGCAACAATACTTATTGTCTCATTCAACATATACAGTGCTGAGTGTGCGTCTCACTCTTTCCTCATCTGACCAGTATTGATGGAACTGTGCAGGAAGGAGTCTGCCCCTGGACACAGACAGACCCTGGCGAGTAGGACAAGAATCCCTTTGTAGACCCAGTTGGTTCCGTTCCTCCTTTGCCTTGAGGGTATCCAGTCCCGTGAGTGCCTTCACCGGTCACCTGCTCTTGGCAGTGAAGACAGACACCCCTTGTGAGTCACCGGCTCAAGAGCCACTGTTGCCCCTCTGTGGTTAGGACATGCCTCTCCTGTGAGAGCTCAGAACCAGTGTTCATGTGAAAGAGGCACAACAAAGGCTTCAGTTTACTCACATGAAAATCTGAAATTTTTAGTTTGTACTGAATATATATCTGGGAAGATTTAGGCACATAGCATGAACTGGTATTGGCATCAAGCACTATCATGCTGAAACTGAAACTTGGAGACAAACCACATAGAAGCTACATCCAAAAACAAAAACACATCTTTGGGACACATGTGGCCCACACCACTGCAAATTCCTGCTCGTGAGACCAACCTGTAAGCCTGACAAAACTTAAAGTCCAGAGTCACATGACCGTGGTCCCTGTCCTTCAGTGGGCAGGGTGTGGTTTCATTTCCCCCCTCTTTTCAGGCTTTTGCCCATAACAGTCTCTTCCCTTGTGAGTCCTTTGCGTGCCTTGTTCTCCTAGTTAACTTAAAAATATGCACATTGTCTTTCCAGGAACACGGCAAAAATCACTGTATTGTTAGTTTATTCACAGCCATGTTCAGTAGGGAAGGCTGTAATTGCTCAACAATACAAAGAAATTAAAACATAACATTTTAATTATAAAGAATAAACTTTAACTGATTTCAACTCATTCTCTTAAAACATCTATTCATGCTTAGCTACCATAAAACATTAAACACGTGACTCTGGAATTTAAGTTGTCCCAGGCTTACTGGTAATTTCTGCTTTTGTGCTTTAATTTCCTCAAACTATAAAGTCTGTTATTATATTTTCAGTTAACCCTGAGGAGAACAACAGAGACTCTCTGCTCAAATGTTCCTTCGCTGACCTGAGCGATTTCTGCTTGGGTGAGTTGATTTTCAATACTTGCTTTTTCATTTTCAATATTTTTGAAACTTTCAACAATTTCCTTTTCATGTCCCTTTCTACAAAGGTAAGCTGTGTTCTCTAAACCTAGAACTTTTTTTTAAGAAAACACAAACATGTTTAATTAATTAATTTTTGCTGTATGATCATATTATTCTGAGTTTATGATTATTGAAGTATTACTCATTTTGAAATTCAAAAGTAAAGTGTTTTGAAAATCAAACAACAGCTGTTGAAATTTAAACAACTGTATTACAATAAAATATTTTTGCTGTTAGTGTCCTAGAAAATCCTTTTAATTATATATGGATACGTGCATTTATATGGTGATTTCTGCATTTAGAAAATTTTAGAATCCAATAGGCGCAATGAAGGTAATACTGACACTCTACCCTGCCCCTCCATTTCTAAATAATATAAATTATAAAAATATAATTTATATTTATTTTATTTATTGTTTTTCAATACAATTTTTTGTTGTTTATTAATATTGTTTATTGTCACCATAACAGTGACAGCTTATTGAATCTCTTTTGCCTCATCATGTAATCTCATGGTATTTGCTTCAGCTGAGCACGATGTACGGCCAGGTTTTCACTTTCTATTCTTTCTCACAAGCAAAGGCTTTGAACTGGGACTTTTTCTTTTTTATAAATTCAGGAAAAATAGCATTACTTTACAGCCAACTCGAGGAATGACATTAATAGAAAATATGTGTCTGATCCTACAAGGGGACATGTTAGGTGGGCGCACAGGATCAGAGGCAGGAGAATCCGCAAGGACCTTCTGGACGCTGCACAAGCAAGGGATCGGGAGCTGCTCAGCAGAAGAGGAGGGTCCTGAACAGGGGGGGTCAAGGACTCAATGCCCGTTCAAGGTCAGAAGCCTGGAAGCTCCATGGAGACTCATCCGGGTGAATCTGCAAAGGAATAGAGAAGAAACTGAAGGCCTGAGCCCAAGACCTGAAGGGGACAGCAGCAGCTGACACACCTGCTCAAGCAGCCTGGAGCTCTTCCAAATGGGCATGCTTCTTGCTTCTGCCCCTGGTTATGCCATCCAGGGTACAAGTGCACAGGCTGGTAGCACCCATAGCCAGGGGGTGTCTTCCCTTCCAGCTTGCTGGTCTGTACATCAGTCATCCACAGGCACACCCTGAACATGGCTGTACTAACTGCTGGGCATCTCTTGCTGGAGTCAAGCTGACACAACACAATTAAGTTAACAAACACAAAGCCAGAAATAATCGAGATCCTATTCTAATTTGAATGAAGATTTATTTTGTAAATCCAGAGTGAATTTACTTACAACCATCAGAAATTAATCTGTAAGTTTCCGGTACTGAAAACATTATTGTTCAGGCTGCACTGCCAAGGTCAGATGTTCTCTGCCCTGGTTGCACATGTACGCTTCCAGGGAGCTCTCAGGGTTCACTGTCCTACACCAAGAGAATCAGTTTCAATTTGTCTAGGAAGTGGATGGAGTAACTGTATTTTTTACTGTTCAACAGACAAATAGCATGTGTCCAGGATTAAAAATAACTAGGCTTAAGTTTATATCTTGTTCTTTTCCTGAGTATATTATTATTAAGATGTTTTACTGGCTTTTAAAGGCATATGTTGTGTTATTTTTAACAACATTCTGAATGGCTACGAATTAGCCACACATCTTATAATGCTGTGTGTGTGTGTGCGTGTGTGTGTGTGTGTGTGTGTGTGTGTGTGTGTGTATGTAGGTGTGTATCGGTGGAGGCATAGTGGCATAGAAACAACTTGGCTTAGTTAGCATTCTTATTAAAGCCTCTGAAATGTGCATTTCATATAAATCAGGAGAACATTTTACCAGAGCAAATATATATCAAAATGCAAAGATCTTTCTGATAGGAATTAATTCAGAAAAAAAGAAGCCTTTATCACTTATTTTCTGATAAGAAAATAAAATCAAAATTCCTGAAGTCTTATTTATCTAATGCATACATACACATGATAGTTTCCATGGTATGCTTTATTAACCAATCATGCATGTTAGCAGTGGATAATAGCTAACAGTTGCTGTAGTCATGCAAGATTTTCATTTCAATTGCACAAATCATATATCTGGACATCTGTCTTTGCAACCAGTAAGGCAATTTCTTTATACTGCTTAGTATAATCACATGCCCAAACTCGGTATTTCCTTTCTCATCAATTCAATGTGTCTCAGTTATTCAGCCACACAGTGTGCATTTGAATTTCCCCAATATCATCCTAATAATGCATTCATGTTACGAAGAATTCCTGGATGCTAGAAGGATTAAAATGTAAATGGTGAGCCCTTGTCATTTATAATTAAAGTGAGGATGGCTATAGTAATGTTAAACATCCCAGAAATCCAGCTACCTCTAACACCAGGCTGGGATTACTTTTGGTGACATCTTCATATGTATAATAGGAATAATTTCACCATCTCTGAGAAGAGGCCAAACAAAATGATGGCACATACAACATGATTATAATTGAATCATTTATGAATAAGTTACCAATGCATGCTTTCTGAATGCATAGCAATTATTTTCAAAATTCTGTTTTTCTCGCATAGGATATCAGTTCTAATACTGCACTGACTGTTGCAGGGAAATCTCCAAGAACAGCAGGCTCAAATACCTAAAAAATCACTCTTAGTAGTGGGTTTTTTTTCACTTTGAGCTACTCTGAGCTGTCCGATGAGAATATTCCTTCTATGACAATACTAGTGGCATAGAGTCAGTGTTGCACTGAGGGCCAATGTATTTCATTGTTCAAAATGAGAGCAATAACATACTATAGAAATGATGCTTTCGGATCAAGGAGATTATGGAGCCAAAGAGGAAAGTGATTGATGATGTAGTGTGTGTCTAAGGAGAGTCAAATAGAGAGAAAACATTCTCTAGGGCTTTCACAGACAGCAAATTGGTCAAGCAATAGCCGTGACTCATCCACATGGCTGACACTGACAAACGATCTACAAAGTGCAGTACAGAGTTTCAGAATAAATCCTGAGGGGATTTAACTAATCTTATGAGATACAAAAGTTGAATTTCTTGTTCTATAGGTCTTACTTTATCTTGATTTTAACCATCCAGCAGAATCATATAAAACCGAAGTATAAAAAGTAAAGCCATATTAATATGCTGAGCTATAAAAGGCTCAAATCAACAACTTCTGACATTGCCCATCCTATGGAAAATTCTCTACTATTTTGGACTACTGGACTACATTGGATTATTTTGCTGAATTCATGCACCTACAATATTTAATTGACAATGGAATACCTATCTCTGACAAAACTAAACAAAAATCCAGGGATACAAATGAAGGACCATGAGGGGCTGGGGAGGTGGCTCAGTGGAATAAGCACATCCCCTGGCAGGCGCAAGAGTCTGAGTTCAAAAATTGTAAATGAAGGACCATTTTGTATCTGTATATTCAAAATAATTAGGATAGATATACAGCTATATTCTCTTAATTCAATGAATAGAAAGATTTGTGCTAATAGTGTCTGTGGACAGTGCATCATGCCTGCATCAGGTACTATGAATAAGCACTAAGACAACAATATTCTATGTGTTAATTATTGAAGCTGTCCTACTAATCAGTTTTTAAACTGTCTCATTTCTCAATAAAGTTATTTTTTTTTAAATGAGAGCAGTGCAGAATGAACCACTCCACTGACTCCGAGAAGTCTCCCTAAGGCTGCCTGACAGAACGGGTGAAATGCTGTGCTGCCACTGAACAAGCTGGCCCAAGCTACATTGTTGCACCTAGAACCAGCTTTGCTACTGGTGTATTACTTAACCTCTCTCCACTTCGGTGCTCTCATATTTAAATTAGAACCAATGATATGTACTATAGAAATGATCCCTGAAAGGATAGTTCAATGAAAATAAAGATTTGTATTAATAGTGTTTAGACAAGATGTCATGCCTGCATCTTGCACTATGAATAACTACCATGAAGACAACAATATGCAGTGTATTAATTATTAAAACTGTCCTACTAATTGGTTTCGAAACTGTCTCATTGCTATTTGTTTCTCAATAAAATTAATTTTAAAAAAAGAATCAATGATACATGTTCATAGGATTTGTGATTTAAATGAAGAGGAATAGGTCCATCACTGCTCCTCCACCTCATGGAGACTCAACAAATACTAGATTGTTCTTTCATTTTTTAGCTTATACTTCACATCAAAATCTGCTGGGTCCAGTAGTTTGCTGAGCTCTGCTTATTGTGCTTTTACCAGCTTTATCTCACTGAATTCTGCTAGCAGTTCTCTAGGGGAGCTTCTCTTACCAGACTCCACAGATGTGGGGAAGCTGAGTCCTCCAGAGATAAGAGAAGTCTCTAAGTGCTGCGTGGCTGGCCAGTGGGGAACACAGATTCCAGCCCTGAAAACCCTGGTCCCTCACTTTCTTGCTTCCTCACACAGCAGGCACAGAGCCCTGTGAGGCACAAGGTAGCTCATGATGTCTGCAGACCATGAGTCCTGTGAATAAGCACCGGGTTTGGAGCATGAAATGGGGAAATGCTGGGTGAGATGTGTTTGTGAAATAACTGGTGAAAGATGCAAATTCAATTGGGAGGCTTCTTGTTCTTTTTTAAAAATTCTTTCATTTCTTACTTTTTCCCCTATTTTATTGATTGCCATCACATAGTTATTAATTATACTTTCAGGGAGCACATTACAAAGGTAGAGTGTTATTCCATCCTCTAACTTCTCTACATATGTGTGCAACACACACACACACACACACACAATCACATGAAATCATTTTATCAATTCCTGGTCCATGTGCATTTCAGTTTATATCTAGAGGTCCCTCAAAGCTTCTTCACCTCTTTGGAGGTCATCGGATCACAGGGCCATTATTCTCACCCATGGGTTTGTCCACTGATGAGCTTCGAGCTAACTGTGACATTGGAAGAGCAGCCTTTTAGCAGGAGGTGGCCACTGGGCAGGGTCTCGGAATGCTCTACCTCCTCCCCTCCTCCTCCTGCTCCCTTCCTCCTCTTCCTCCTCCTCATTCTCTTCCTCCTCTTCCTCATTCTCCTTTACCTCTTTCTGCTTCCAGCCTTGATGCCACAAGCACTTTCTCTTCCCCCCGGCCCCTCGGCCACACTGCTGGCCTTATAGCCATCTGGTAATGGACTGAAACCTCCACAAGCTTTGAACAAAAATAAGCCTCTCCCCTTTCAGTTTCTGAGACAGGCACTGTGTCTCAGTGACAAGAAAGTAATAAGACAGTGTGACTTTCATTTAAAATGGTAATCTTTTTTATTGATTCTGGAAATCCCATTTCCATGGCCATCACTTGTTTTCTTCTCAGTAAAAGCTGAAGGACAAGAAAAGACCATACATCCACACTTCCAAATCAACAGCCCCTACACCCTCAGTCACATTCACCATGGTCATGCCACTTAGAAACTGAAGGCACGGTCTTGTCAAGATTCACATGATTTGAGTTAAAAACAGCCAGAGAAGCATTTACCTGATCTCACCATAAAATCAGCATTTTGCTAAGAGACTCACTCCTGCAGGGGTGGGATGTTAAGGTGTGTGCTTGCTTTGTATCAGAGCAGACATTTTAGTTCCATGTCATGTCCCTGTTTCTTAAAACCATCAGGTTCACAAGTGCACAATGATTTTGCTTTTATCTTGCCACATTAGATAGTCTACAGTAATTCCTATCATATTTAAACAACATCATATTTCCCAGTCTTAACAACTTCCAGTCAATGGAACTCTTTTAAGTTGTTTATTGAATACATCAAAGAAGTCCTCTTGGGTCAATGCCCAAATTACTTTCAGAATTGAGCCACACCTTTCCAGTCCACGGCTCTCCACTCCATAACTTTCCATGCCACAGCTCATTGCTCCACAGCTCTCCATGCCATGGCTCTGCCAACCTCATTTGGAGGAACAAGGACTTCTTCCCTGGTCTCATTGCACACACTCTTGCCCTCTTGTAGTCTGGTTTTCACACAGAAGCTTCAGAGAGATTTAATAAAGGTTCAGTTTATCCTCACCCTTTCTCCACTCCAGTCTCTGGGGGTTTCCTTTAAATTTAAAACATAAACTTCTTGTGGCCTTTGTGGGCTCTGGAGCATCTGGTCCACTTGCCTACACTGACCTGCTCACATCACCACAGCCCACCAAAACTTCCTGCACTTCTTGTTCATGATAAACTTAAATTTATCCCTGCACTGGACACTAACATAAACCAAACACATCCACCTTTGCTTTATGTTCCCTGTAGTGAAGGTGGATGTGTCTGGTTTATGTCCCCTGATGTGTATGTATATATATATATACATATATATATATATATATATATGTATATATATATATCACCATTATATGGCTTATTTTGATCCTCTGCCTTTGTATTTCCAGTAAAAAGAGACCTTGTCAATGTTACAGACACCTATAGCACCAGAATCAATAACTGTACCTGGCACATAGCAAGGACTCAACAGTATTTAGGATGAGTGGCAGCACTAACACATGGATACATGACAGAGCCCACTCACACACACACACACACACACATGTGGCTTTGGGGCAGCTGCTGTAGACTCCATTCACTGCTTTGATCTCTGTAATACCTTCCATCACCAAGATTTCTCATGTGCAAGAAACCAGTCCTGTTAATATTCTCACTGCATAAGAGACTCTGTTTCATTTAATCTGTGTTGATAAATCATTATAGAAAGCACTTAAAGGTCAAAATATGTCATCACTGTTCAGAACCAATAGCACTCTTCTCTAAACTATTCTTCTATGAAGTCCTCTCTGATGGTCCGTGATATAGATGTAGCTTTCTGTTACTATGGACAGCAATTTGGTCAGATTCTATCTGGGCTCAGGTCCTTAGTTGATGGTAATTATTATTTCAATCTATATTATTTATGTTGTGTAATGTATACTGTCTACTCTATGATAGATATGATGATCTGAAAGAAGGATGGATGGATGGATGGATGGATGGATGGATGGATGGATGGATGGATGGATGGATGGATGGGTGGACATGGACAGTAGATGGAGGGATGTTAGAAGGAGTTAACACCGTGACACTGACACAACCTTTTTTTTTTTTTTTTTTTTTTTTTGAGGAACCAGAGATTGAACTTAGACCCTTGTGCTTGCCAGGGAAGCGTTTATTCTACTGAGCCATCTTTCTGGCCCCTGACACAACCATTGTAGTTTATTTGCAGGACTTTCTCAGCTGTGGGGGCCCACTGGGTACAATTCATCACTGCTCTCACTATTTTGTGACAAAGACAGAATTCATTAGAAGTAGGCACATCCATTTCCAACCATTTCTGAAGTTTTAGTACCATGTAAAATGGTAACAACATGACACTTTTTAGCAAAGAAGTAATGCAGGAAAATGGAGCTGGAATAACTGGGTACTGTTGTGTATATGTACCAATTCCACACTAGGAGCATAAAGATTTGCCATGGGAAGCACACATGCAACCCAGTCACACACACACACACACACACACACACACACACACACACTGCAAAAAGGAAGAGGAGGAAGAAGAGAGACAGGGGAGCAAAAAAAGAATGAAGGTGCCGTATGTATGTGGTCCAACCCTACACAAGGAATAAAGTGCCATATACTACACAATGTACTCAGAAGCCAAAACATTATAAAAAAAAGATGAAAAATATGCTCCCATGGGTAGTTTTAAAGTGTAATTGGTGACTGTAGATAACAACCTGTTGCACTGGCCCCCATATTTTGAGCTTTGAATTGATGAAGTTCTGCAAATAAAATTTAAGAAAATGCACTTTTTTTTCAGCCAACACATTCATTATCATAAGCCCTATTAACATAATTTTAAAATGTGTTTTTATGTCAGATTATTTTTCATTCCCTAGCTTCATATTCATGGTAGTTACATTATTTCTTAGGCACTTAGGCTTTAAAGTCAAATATTCTTTTTTTTTAGTGCCAACTTACTTTCTGTAGATTTCAAAATGCTAGAATTATAAACTTTTGCAAAGTAAAGGATTGTGTATATAGTTAATACTTTAAGTGCCCAGGTAACTTAGAGGAGGTTATTCTAGCTCGCCCTTGGAGCTGGTCTGTGATAAGATTTTGTTCTCTCAGAGCATCCAATCACAGAGCTGTAGCTGACCCTCTCCCACCCAACTTTGGGGGCACAGATTTTCTTTCATTGAATTACGACTTCAAGAGCATCTTCAGTTGCATTCTTGCAACCTGTTATCTAATTTTGATCCAAAATTGTACTAAAATTTATAGTGGCACAGGAAATAAAAACTATATTGTTTTAAAATCTTGCTGGTAATCAGTATCTTTACTTAAAACCAAAAATGCAAAAAATTCATATACTATAGGACAGTTTTTATCTTCAATCCTTGGCCACAGAGCTTATTAACATAAAACTAAATGTTTTTGCTAAATTCATCTTGCTCCTTACCACCTGTCTGATTATCTTTAGGATACTAACTTCTATCATTGTGAAAATTGAGGTCACAGATATCTACATTCATATTCCATTTCTTTTACCATTTTTTCTTTTCAATTATTACATTAAATGTGCGAGGGTCCCAGTTAGTTTCTCTTACTTCGGTAAACATTCTTCAAACATTCTACTTCACCATTTCCCTGGCCCTCCCTCTCTGAGTCGCTGCCCAGCGGACCCTCTTGGCCAAAAGAGTGCTCTTGTAGCCTCTGATCAGATGGCTTTCATTGTGCAAGACCTCCGGACTTGCCTTCACGTCCTTGCCATGGAAAGGAAACGAGTAACAAATTCATTAACCATTACATGGAAAATGCCGCCAATTCTGCTGTTCAGACCATAAATGCTGACGTTATTATTGACCCTGCTTTTTGCTACGCCATATGCCTTTGACTTCTGTTACACATCACTCATACATCCTTGGTTTCCCTATTACACGATCTCCCTCCTGCAACCAAAAGCGCCCCCCTCAGAAGCAGGAGCTCCCCACCTGTTCTCTGGCCCCTGCGCTCAGCCCTGCAGCCTGCGTGCTCCTAAACCAGAGAGGGTGCTACTCTGCTCTTAGTCAGCCACTGGCACCCTGTGGGATTAGGAATAAAAACCACAGCCTCATACCTCCATGCCTACCCAACAGGAAGTCACAGGCTCCTCCTTCAAGCCCCTCTGCAGCCACACTAATCCTGGCTGTGGCCCAGCGAGGACAGCAGGACCTGGGTCCCTTGCATGATTACCTCGGCCAGCAGCCACCTATCGCTGATGCTCATCCCTCTGTGGTGTCCCTTTTCATCATTAACTCAGAAGCCTGCACCTAAGCACCATGTGAACACGCAACTCCTTCCCTTCCATCTAGGATTTTTCTGCCTCTCCTCTCCTGCTTTTCCCCTTTGACTCTACTTCCCTGCTGATAAATACCTAGAGGGGTGTTTGTTCTTTCTTTAAGTTCATGAATGTCACATTCAAAAGCGTAGAATTCTTGTTCCTTGTGTTTTCTATCACATCCAAGCTAGAATAATCTCTGTCTACTACAGAACTTGTGGCATTTATTAAATGAAAAAGGGCACACAACACTTGCTAACCACAGCATCACGATCAGCTATCTGCAGGAAAACGCACAGTCTTAAGGAGTCCTGAGGATAAATTATTGGAGTTTTGTTTCTTATTTTATTTTATTTATTTTTATTCTTTTTGATACAGGGTCTAGCTATGCAGCTTGGACTCCTAGTGATCCTCCTGTCTCAGCCTCCCCAGTGTTGGTATTACAGGCCTGCTCCACCACATGCAGTTTTGGTGGTGGGTTCTTCAGGCCTGGGGCTCCAGGGTTGGCACCATATGTAGTGCCACGGATCAAACCTGAGTCCCTATGCTTGTCAAGCAGGCACTTAGACTGCCAATCTATCTCCCCAGCCCATAAATACAGATTATTGTGAGAAAAAAGCAAGTATCTTACAAAGCACACCAACTACTTCAAGCCCTATTTTTATTCACCAAAAGCATTTGCTAAACCACTGAGTGCTTGATTTCTGGGATTAGATAAATACACGGCCTTTCATGTAATTTCAAGACAGATGACAATAAAAAAGGAAAGCATTCCTAGGGAGGAGAGAAATTTTATTTTATCAAAATCTGTAAAACTTAAAAATGTTCAAGTGATTTAATTTAGTTGAAAACCTTTCATTTTAATTTAAAAATTAAATTAATTCTAATTTAGATTTTTAGATCAAAAACATTTAACTGATATATACAATCACAAAATTTCTACAGACTGACGGGTTGCCACGTGATACTTTGTTCCATGTACTGTATGCACTGTGTAATGTTCAAATCATTTTAAATGCAGTCTATCCTAGGACTGGCTCAGCGGATTAAAGTGTCTGCTTAGGGGGATGCAGCACCTATGTAGAGAGAGCCTGTAGACCTTTACTAAAAAATTATCATTTGGTCACAATCCAGTCATATCTTATAGGTTTATTTTTTAACCCACAGTCACCTTGCTCTGCGCCCCTGCACCACTGTCTTGCTCCTGTCAGTGTCATACTCCACTGCCCTCATGCCCCGAAACCTCCCCAGCCTCTGATCACCACAGCTCTGTGCTAAACTTCTAGAGAATTTCAAATGGTGTCATTTAATAATAAGCTTCTTTCTTTTTTTCTTCTGTATTTTTTTCAGTAACTGGGATTGAACTCAGGACCCTGTGCTTGCCAGGCAAGCACTTGTCCTACTGAGCTTTTTCTTTCTTTCTTTCTTTCTTTCTTTCTTTTTTTCTTTCTTTCTTTCTTTCTTTCTTTCTTTCTTTCTTTCTTTCTTTCTTTCTTTCTTTCTTTCTTTCTTTCCTTTTTTCTTTCTTTCTTCCTTTCCTTTCTTTCCTTTCTTCTCTTCCTTTCTTCTCTTCCTTTCTTGTGAGAATGTGCTTCCTAAAGACCAACTGGTGCTGGTCTTTGTAGTCACTGTAAATATTTGATAAGCTGACCAAAACAATGCTTCCTCTGTGACCCTTTCTACTCCGGAGGCTGAGGCTGGAGGGACACAAGTTCAAGTCATTACTGGGTAACTTAAAGAGATTTCCTCAAAAACAAAATAAAGAGCTGGGGATGCAGCCCCAGATACAGTGCTTGTCCAGCATGATCAAGCCCCTTGAATTTGACCCCTAAATGCATGAAAATATTTTAGAAAAAAATAAACATTTTCTCTTATTTTAAAAGTATTAAGGAAGATGGGGCCAGGGAGATTGCTCAGTGGAGTAAGTGCTTCCCTACAAGTGCAAGGGCCTGAATTCAATCTGTGGTTCCACCAAAAAAAAAAAAAAAAAAGGGAGAAAGAAAGAAAGAAAAGGAAGAGAAACAAGAGGAAAACAACAACAAAAAATTGCAATAGAATTGAAAATAAAATGATGAGCTGTAGTTGGGCCCAGGAAGACAGTAGGAAAAGCTCTGGAAAGGTTTCATGAACTTGTGGTGCTGGAAAAAATCTTCAACAGAGTAACCATTACCCAGCAGGGGAGAAAAATGTAGTGGAAGGGTGTGTGTTTGTGTGTGTAAGAAAATTTACGATATTAAAGAAACGAAAAGAAAAGAAAAAACTCCAGCCAAATTAAACAGCAAAGAAGCTTCCTAAGAGTGGAATAAAAGGTTTAAATGAGGCAGAAAAATGGTAAGCTTAATTTCTCGTGTTCCATAAATAAGTAAAGGGGATCCATTAATATAAATTCTTATTTTATTTTCATAAGCATTAAGTTAGTAAGTAAACTTTAGTTTAGACGTCTCCATCTAAAATTCTCTTGCAGATAAAGACATTTCTTGGCTAGGAAGTGGCAAGCAGAGGTGGGCAGCAGCCCCCTTACCCTCCACCGCCTGGCATGGCAGAGCCTCTGTAGCAGGCACCATGGGGCTCTTGCTGTGAAACCGCTTAGTCCTCCTTGCTTGGGAACTAAGATCAAGAGGAAAGGATCTGCACAAGTAGAGAGAGGGAAAGGCAACAAAGGGGAGAGGAGGGGAGGAAAGGAAAGGAAAGGAAAGGAAAGGAAAGGAAAGGAAAGGAAAGGAAAGGAAAGGAAAGGAAAGGAAAGGAAAGGAAAGGAAAGGAAAGGAAAGGAAAGGAAAGGGAAAAGATTAAGCACCCACCACCCAACCTTACAAACTGGCAACTTGATGACAGTGCAGCCCTGGCAGTGTTTCCAATAAGTCAATTCCAAAGCGGCAGTTTGCCCCCCTGCTTTCACGGCAGCCTGAGGCAAGGCCAGCTCACACTTGCATTTTCTCTGTGCTATCCTCCCTCCCCTGCTGGACGTGTGTGACTCACTGGTAACTTCTTGAAGGTTTTGCTCAAACATCAGATGTTCTCTATATGAGGGTGGCTTCCCCTGTGGTCTCTCACACTGCATCCTTCTTCATTGACTTTATGCTTGCTTTTCCAAAAAAATTACCCTTTTTCTATTACTGGAATGTCAATGAATGCATGGTTGTGTTTCTTGCTGTGTCTCCAACACTCATGAGTGTCTGGTGTATCAGAAGTGTCTAATAAACAATTGCTGAATGTGTGAACTGTACCTTACCTAAACTGGGAAAACAGCGCATTATACTTGCAAACATCAGCTTGCAGTCAGATGTGCTACAGTTCTGGATGCACCACTTAGGAGTTTGTTGATTGTGAAATGTTACTTAATTTCCTCCTTGTTAAAATGTTCATGAAAATATAAGCCCCTCATGGAGTTGTCATCAACACAACAGTGCACGCCATGCTCATGGAATGAACTTGCCACATGCTAACTTGCAATCAGTGCCGGGCATCAATACTTTAGGTGCGACCACTAAATACTTAGAACACGTTAACCTAACTGGTTACTGGCTGCATTCAAAGATATAAACAACCAGTACAAAAATATTAGTATATTTTTATTTATTTATTTATTTATTTCAGAACTGGGGATTGAACTCAGGGCCTTGCACTTGCCAGGGAAGCACTTATTCTACTGAGCCATCTCCCTGGCCCCCCAAAATCTTAGTTTATACTATTACTAATATGCTAACCCTAGCTGCTCTGCCATAATGTGTCATGTTATAGCAGATGCTAATCATTACTAATAAAAGTTAATTCATATTTATTAGAAACAAAGTTGTCTTTCTTCCTTAGCAGGTCAATTGGTTGAATTCTCAAAAACACGACAGAGTCCTCCATGCCGAAATGCATGAACTGTAGCTGTTCATGTACCACTGATGGGCACCAACAGTCTGAGTAACACAGCTCACATCAGGACACTGACTTCTCTGAAGAGGCTAATTCTCCAGCTATCTGTCCATTTATGAGTTTGAGAAGATGTTTGTCTCACACAGAATATGGGTTTTTATGAAGTGCGTTAACAGTTTTATCCAACTACAGCCGCCATACAGATTTCTGATCTTGCACCCTTTCACACTGATTGTAGCTTAATGGCTAATTATAGGCACCTTTATATTTGTTATTGGAGCATCTTGTATGTTTTCTAGTGGCAGCTATCATTTTGCAATATTTTCCCCCTTCTGTGGAACTTGCTGTTTTAATACCCTCACATTTATCTCTCTTGAAGTATCTTCAAAAAAAGAAAGAAATATCTTCAGCATATTATCTATGTTTTCCTCCCCTCTGGGTTTCATATACCCTTCTGCCAAACTCACAGTTTTAAAATTTCCCAACTTCAAAGACCAAAATCTAAACATTTATGTAACTATAAAGTGCTTAACAGTATTCTTAAGTCTCATAAATACCTTTGTCTTTAATAGATGTTATGTCGAATACAGTGTGCATGACTCTAATTTTGTTTACAGAAGGCATAATCACTGTGCATCACACCTGTCAGGCAATGCTTAGGAACGTTGCTGATGATGTTACCTTTAATGCAGTGACAGACAAAGCTTTCGTGGGATTGCTTTTTGGGGTGACTTTATTGTAAGCAGCCAGGGAAATTATATTTAGGTAAATCTAGAATGCAATACAGATGAAAGATCCATGTGTTCAGTGGGAAAGAAGAAACATGGAGGTAGAGGTAACTTTTTTCTCTTTTCTAGCCCTAGGCAAAGAGAAGGATGACGTGGATGAATCAGAACATGCTAATTATGACCGGTCTCGTCTCATTAGCAACTCTGTTACCAAAGATAAACCCGAATCCAAGACCAAATTGTCTAAGGTAATGCAAATTAAACTATCAATAAATCCTTTTTGGACCATGACCTTTGAAACTTTTAAGCATGGTTGCTGCTATGCTAGAAAATACAGAAAAGCAGGACTCAAAGTTAAAAAGCTTCTTATAAATATCGCACTCACTTTTATGATCAAAATTGTTATATGTTAGCATATTTAAAGCTTTTCTCTTATTTTTAAATTTTACTGATACACAATGTTTTAAAAATATCAATTGTGTACAATGCAATACTTCAGTATATGCTATGATGATTAAATCAAAGTAAGGACATCTCCATCACCGTGAGCCTGTATCATTTTTATGTGATAAGATCACTCATAATCCTCTCATATTTATTTTAAAGTATAGGTCACCTACTTGCCTAACTACAGTTACCCAGTTGTGTCATAGAATACCAGACAGGACTTATTTCTTCTACCAAGCTGCAAAACTGTACCTGTGAAAAAGAATATTTAAAACATTTGATCTTAAATGTAAAATTATGTAGTTTTCTCATTAGAGGATTGTCTCTTTATTTTTCATGGTTTGGGAAAGTCAGTAATGCTTAACCTGAGCATAGATCTGAATATCAACAGGTCAAAGATTTGAATTTTAGTTCTACAATTTACTAATTGTAGTAACCTGGGTGGTTATAGCCACCCAGCCTTGTTTATCTTCTTTGGAAAAGGTGAATCCTAGTATTTGCTTGCAAAATCCCTTGAACACAAAGTGAGATAGCTTTGTAAATGTGCCTGTCAGGCCTTAAGAGCTGACTGTGTGACAGACATTCGTGACAGTTTAATGTTGATAACTGCAAGCTGAAATAAGACTTCACAACAAACACAACAGTGCACCAGGGCACAGCTTTAATGTCCCTGTCTCCAACAATCCCGCCATCAAACAAAGTGTTTTTGGGACTCTTCAAAGCCCCTGAGTGTGGTCCTTCAACACTGGATACCACATTGCTGCTGCTGCCTTTTCTTACTAGGTTGTAGCAGATTCCTCTTCCTCTGGATATTCTCAGAGAGATCCTTCCTCAGGCCAAGATGACATGGCCTCAACCTTTTTGATTAAATTTTGGATGCATTTCAAAATAGAAATTTGGATACTTCCCCCACAAAACAACTAACATGACAATTGTCACTTCACATGTAGCTAATAATTGAAATATTGAATATGACATTTTAAGTGGGGCTTGGGAGATAGTACAGCTGTTTAAGCACCTGCCTGGCAAATTCAAGGACCCAGTTTTCATTCCTGGTACCAAATGCCGTGATGGCCCAGCACTGAGCTAGTCACTGAAACACATGAGGGTGCACACGTGTTATCCCAGCACTGGGGAGGCTGAGACAGGAGGATCACTATGAGTCCAAGTTGTGTAGCAAGACCCTGTACCAAATAATTGAATACATAAATAAATAAATTTAAAACAACTAAATCAAAAAAGAAGTTCCATTGCAAAAACCAAACAGTATTTCAAAGCTGCACAGGTAGACATGTCCCAAAGCTTCTCCTTCAGTGAAAGATAACTTGCTCAGAAAGTGCCGTTGGTGGATGTTTATCTGGAGGATATCGAAGCCACCTGAATTTTCATTATTGTTGCTACCACCTGGATAATCTGCTCTTCATAAGTCCTGTGGAATCCCGTGGCCTACTTCTCTTCCTATATTCAACTAGGAAGTGATATCTGTATGTGTTAAAAGACAGGCATTGTTATGCTGGACCTTGTGAGACTGGTGACTTTCATACAGGACTTATGAATAGTGGGTGACAACAAGTGCTATGTTGAGGAAAATAACAGGGCAGTGTTGGTGAACCTCTGGCACTCAGCTACTGGCTTCTGTCACTGTAAGCTCTGGAAGGCTTGCCCTCACCACCGTAGAGCTTCCTTGCAAAGTTTGCCAGCAGCTCATAGCCCAGACTAGTAGAAGTAACTCTTTTTTTTTTTTTTTTTTTTGAAGTAACTCTTAATGGTCCAAGGAAGAGACCATTTCCTAGTGGTCCAAGGTGATCTCTTATTTTAAATATATGAGGAAACTCTGTTGAATTTATCCAATGTAAAATCCAATAAAGAAATCCAGAGAGGCACTTGGCTGGTTTGCTGAGTCCTGTGTAGCTAAATTCTGCATATGTTTGAAATTTTGCTTTGCCAGCCCTTGTGTGAACATTTCCAGAACAACACTGAATAGGGCAGCTTTTATTTATTCTCATAATTTATTCATAACTTATGATGATTTAAGCTAAGTACATTTACCTGCAACTGTAGTTAGTTTAAAGATTAATCCAGAGACAAAATAACTTCTGTCTTTGGGTGTTTGTCTTTCAAACATGAACTTCTAGCATTCGTTGCTTATTCTGAGCATTTCATATCTCAGAGAACATAAAAGTGTCTTCAATACTGACTGATATCAGACATTACAAAATGATACTAATAGCCTAATGGAATTGATTGAAATGCCCTGTGCAGGGCTGAGTATTCTAGGACAGAGAAGATGGCAAGTGTTGGACCTGGTGGTCAGAGTCCTGGGATGCGATTCAGGACAAACACTTCGACAGAAATGAAGAAAGCTGAGAGCTGCTGAGGCTTAGAAGTGGCACTGTGGCCAAGGAGATAGCTCACCAGCATAGTCACCTGCCTGGCAAGGTCCTGTGTTCAATCCCTGGTACTGAAAATAAACAAAAAACAAAAAGAGAAAGAAAGAAAGAAAGAAAGAAAGAAAGAAAGAAAGAAAGAAAGGAAGGAAGGAAGGAAGGAAGGAAGGAAGGAAGGAAGGAAGGTAGGAAGGAAGGAAGGAAGGAAGGAAGGAAGAGAAAGAAAGAAAGAAAGAAAGAAAGAAAGAAAGAAAGAAAGAAAGAAAGAAAGAAAGAAAGAAAGAAAGAAAGAAAAAGAGGGAGGGAGGAAGAAAGGAAGGAAGAAAGAAAAGTGGCACTGAATAAGAATAAAATCTGCATTAAACTAGTCTTAAGCTTTAAGTTATAAGTTACATTTGAATACCTCAGACATAATTGAATAGGTAGAAATTTTTTTTTTTTGTTATATGCACTACATTTTAGTGAGATTTTGTGTCAGTTCTCGTCAAGAAGCAGTCTGTTGAATTGACCTTGGGCCGAACTCCACCCGGAAGGGTGCTAAGGAACCAGCAGCACCAGCCCTGAGCTTTGCCCTCAGTCTGGCGCTGCTACCTTTCTCTTTTCTTTTTGCCATCTCAGCCCACCCTGGGTGCGGGGCTCGCCAGCATATGGTTCCTGGGAACTGAACCTCAGTCCTGTGCTTGGCCTGAGCTTGCTTTAGACCACTGAGCTCTCTCACCAGCCCCCAAAATTGAGAAGGATTATTTTGTGGGGGGAGGAGCTGGCTCAGGCTGCCTTAAGAGTGGTTCTAGTGAGGCATGGAGTCCCGGGGATCGAACCATAGTCCCCTGTGCCTGACTGGGTTTCCCCAGCAGGCACCTAACCAATTGAGTTAACCTGCTAGCCCTGCTGCCTTTCTCTGTGATTCTCCCTGCCCCAGCTCCACATGTTAGAGCTGGAGGAAGGAGCACAGTTTCTTTCTTTTTTTTTTTTTTTTTTTGAGGCAGGGTCTCACTATGCAGTTCAGGCTGGCCTTAATCTCACTTTGTAGCTCAGGCTGGTCTCGAACTCACAACAATCCTCCTGCCTCAGCCTCCCAAGTGCTGGGATTACAGGCCTGCGCCACCACGCCCAGCTAGGAGCACAGTTTCTTCTGGGGAGCCAGAGGCAAGATGGTCCTCTGCGGCCAAACAGAGGACAGTGAAGTCGGTGAGGAATCCCAGCTGAGACCTGAACCAGCCTCAGTGATGCTCAGATTTGTTGACTGGAGAACTGCTTTCAGACGGTTTGTCTCTCCACAAACAATAAGAAGAAGAGGGAGCCTGAAATATGGTAGGACAGAATGTTGGCCAATAGCAGTGTTAGTTAGTTAAGGTGGGAAAATTTGGAAAACTATTCTCAGATTTGCTACAAAATAGACATATTGATTTGCTTTACTCTGCTGAGTCTAAGAATATTTTAAATAGTATAATTTAAGGCTGGTGAGATAGCTCAGTGGACTAAAGCACCTGCTTAGGCAAGCAGATAAGAAGGGTTCCTGAGCCCCAGATGCACTAAGCTGGCCACAGAGTCTGGGTGTGGTGGCCCCCGCCTGAACTCCCAGTGCTGAGAGGCTGAAAACAGGCCATGAGTCTCTGCTGCATAGCGAGACCCTGTAAAAACCAAATACATTAAAAATTCATCAATAAATTAATAATATAACTTAAATCATTTTATCTAAGGAACTTATATAAAACTCCCTGAAATTACTTACAGTTTTAAAACTCTATTTACAAAAGCACATTCTTTGTCAAAACATTAAATCAGGATTAAATTTCAAGATTATCTTTAAAATATGCTATTTATGTCAGCACGAGTCAAAAACACCCATTGAAACTAATGAAGAACAAATTTTTAAAAGCAGGTTTTCACTTTTAAAGGCTCCACTACCCTTGTGTGCCCAAGGTGATTTAGGAGGCATGTTCGTGAAGCTGAAAAGGAACATTCCTGCCTGTACCTTGAAGGGCTGGAACACATGAGCTGACAGCAAGCAGCCTTCTAGAGCAAAAGAGAACTGATTTGGGGGGTCATTCGACTAAATATTGCCTCTTACTGTCTAGCAACCATGTTGAGCAATGTGAATACTATTTGCGGAGCAGGTCTTACAGGCAATGTCTCAAAGCTGTTTCTCAGGCTGAGGCATAGCTCTGCGGCACAAGCTCCTATCCTTGCAAGTGCAAGGTCCTGATTTTGATTCCTGCTTTCAAAAAATAATTTTAAAACAATACAGTTACTTGAAAAATATTTTTCTAAAAGGACATGGAGGACGCCTTTGTTCTCCAGGAAGCCATGTACTCAGAGGATCTTAGATCCAAGAATGAAGTCAACATCCAGGGAGCAGTCCACTGCTGGTCTAGCCCAGTGGAAAGAAGTCTATTCAGCCCAGTCCAGGGAAGAATGAAGAAAGGTCCCTTTTTGAAAGGATGTTGGGAATCCAACCAGACAGGAAAGAGGCCATGGGCTGGGAAAATGCTGGCATGAATATTTTAGTGGTTCATTAAAATTAGATCACAAAGCCACTTGGCCTGACTCTGTCAGGTGGCCTTGGTAGATGGTGCTCTGCTTTTACTCAACAGGTAGCAGGAGTTCATGTCAGATGTCCTGGTCACTGGAGGGTGAAGGTGAGAAGGAGACAGTGTCCGCCACCTCCTGTGCTGTGCTGCTTCACCTGAAAAACGCCGATGGTTTTATTTCCCCAAATGGTTCTACTGTACTTTATGGAGCACCAACTCATAAACCATAGCTGCAAATCTTCCCCAAAATTGGGCAGCAAGGGTGGCTGTACCTGCGAAAGGAAAGGAACTGGGCTTGGCTTTATGTGGCTGCTTCCTTAGCTGACAAGATTACACATGAAATGGTGCATGGGGTGACTGCAAGTTCCAGACCTGTGAGCTCAAACAAACAGAAATGCTTAAGGTAGCAAATTCCATCTCTGCCAAGCATGCACAGGTTTTCTATTCTTGCTGGTTTCAGTAGTGCAATACAGCACCTACTTACACAGTGTTTTCACTGTATCAGGTAGTACACATTATCTGGAGGGGACCTGACACACAGGGGGGAATGTCACACGTAAATTATATGCAAATACTATGATATTTCACAGGTGGGACAAGGCATGGGTAAATTGGAGTAGTGAGAAAAGCTCCCTCAGATAACAAAGAGCTACTGTCATATGAAGACCGATTCTATATGTATCTTTTGAAAGTATTTAAAAATTCCCTAACTTCAGGATCCAAGTAACCTATTTTATACTTAATAATAGCACTATGGAAAATAGCATCTAAAAGACTCAGTTTTCACATTAAATATGAGAACCTCAATTCATCTTGCTTTACTAATCTTCTTGGGCTGATGTTTTAGACGTATCATGTTACCTCAGAATAAGTGAACTCCTTTTCCAACAGCCTAAGGAAAGCCCAATGTTTTCTCAAAGTCGCCCTCTGATGCTGAGTGGGACAGCGTCCTCTTGGGAGCCATTGCAGGACTCTGCTTCATGCTGTCACTCTTTTCCTTGCACTGTAGAACCTTCCCTAGCACTGCTGAAGACCTATGCTGCACTAGCTGATTGCTAGCATAGAACTGCTGTAAGATGTCCTAGGCTCCGGCCATATTGCCCATGAGTTGCTTAAGCCCACACATCTGGTTCTGCACTTAGATCCATGTGCATTGATGACCAGGATAAAGGTGGAATTTAAATTGTAAAGGAATATTGATCTTTCGATGCAGGTGCCTGTGTCAGCACAGCTGGCCAGTTATTTAGAAGGTGTGCCAGTGTTTTTAGATGCCTACCTCAAACTTGCCAAAATGAATTATTGAAGAGTAAAATAGGTAATAAGCTCAGAATGGAATACAGAACAAAAATATAAGCATTTTTTCTAATGACAGAAGGGAAAATGGCCTTAATAAAGGAACATACTAAATCAATGACAAATGAGAGACTTGACAATTTAGATACAAAACACGTTTATGGCAAAATTATGAAAACAAAGATAAATTTAAGAGGTGGTGATGAGCTGACATAATAGTATACAAGCTGCAAGAATGGCTGCCTTCCTAAACTACAAAATTATATTACCAATAAGAAGTGGAAAAGGAGTAGAAAAACTAAAGATAGAAGATTTGACTGGAAAGCTTACTGGCAATACTACTAACTAGCTATAAAAATACAAAGGCAATCAAAAAAATTGAACTAAGCTAGAAAACATGAAAACCAGTATAAGAAGCAGTAGACACCACAAACTAAAGTGTCACTTGTATTCTTTTTATGGATTTATATGTTAAGCCAAAATTTCAGGAAAGTTATTGGACTTATGTAATCTTCAAGTAGTGCCTTAAAGTTACCTGGCTTTATGAGCCTGTAAGAGGAATTTATCCATATCATTTAATTAGCTGTAAGCCCAAATACTTATACTTAAAGATGTTTCTCAAAGTATTATCCCTTGTAAAGGGAACAACTCTGAACAGTTTTAAGAGTAAAAGATATCATTAAAAGTAGGAATGTATTCAAAGACCAGCACTATGTCAAAAACTAAATAATCTATTTAAAGATAATAGAAAATAATCACAATATACAATTATATAAAATGATTATAAAAATATTTTTGCTATAGGGCTGGCCAGATGGCTTAGCATAATAAAGCACCTCCTTAATCAGACACAGAGACCAGGGTTCAATCCCCAGAATGCTATGCTGGCCCTGCCCCGGGGCATGTTGGGATGGCAACTGACACTGGGGCATGGTGGTGGGTACCTGTAATCCCAAAACTTGGGAGGCTGAAAACAGGCGGATCACTATGAGTGTGATCTATGTAGTGAGACCATGTAGGCTCTGTACTAACACAGCTACGGTTGTGGGTTATTGTTAAACTGATTAAATACATAAAAACAGAACTCAAAGTATTTTTGCTATGATGCCAATTACATTAAAAATCTATCTCCTTTTCAAAAGATATTTAAAGTTACCTACATGTATAAGATATGTTGATAGTATAATTGTAGGATGGAAAAAATTCAAGAGACATGAAGCTTATTTCATGAGTTTTTAGAGTCGAGCCATATCTATTATCATGTAGTCATTGCTATACTGACATTTCACTCAATGTGAAAATGCCTGTGCTAGGATTTGAGATAATGTGATCATCCTTAGAAAGCTTGACTTTCCACTTTGCTGCGTAGTCTGGATAAAAGTATTTCAGAACTTTCCATTCGGCAATGTTTGCAAGAAGCCTAGCATGTTCCTCTGGCTTAAACATTGCTCACATTATGGGGACATTATGGTTGAAGCACTATGTCTCCTTGAGGAGTCTAGAGACTAAGTCAGTAGCTTCAGGGCTCTACATCCTGGGGTGAAAAAGAGAGGAGGGGACCCGCTCCCTCCTCTCCAGGATGTTGTTCACAGTGTCAACTTGAGAACTTTAGAAGGGATTCAGCAGGGGGCCAGGGTCCTCACCTTGGAAACAGCCTCAGCTTGTGGAAGGCGGGGCACGGACACGGTGTGGGCAGACAGCCTGCCTACTGTGGAAGGGAGGAAAAGAGGCTTGCTTCCCTCCCTTTTCCTCTTGCTTCTTTTGTCGTCTTCTGCCCTCCTTGGACTGTTGCCCCTGTGCCAGGACACCCTGCCTTGGAGCCAGCTGTATAAGGGCTGAAGCCTCCACAAACTGTGAGCTGAATAAACATTTCCTTCCTTAACGTGGGCATCAGGCAATTTTGTTTCAGCAGGAAGAAGTAAGTAACTAAGACTGTGGATGATTTCATTTAATTCTCACAATAAGTCAGTCACAGCTTGTATTAACATTCTTGGTGAGGAAATAAAATCTAAAAATACATACTTTTGGCTGCAGAGATAGCTCAGTGGACTAAGCACCTGCTTAGGCGAGCACAGGGACCAGGGTTCAATCCCTGGCACCATATGTAGTGTCCTAGACAGGCTGAGCTAGTCACTGAGAGTGGGTGTGGTGGAGCACACCTATAATCCCAGCGCTGTGGAGGCTTAACACCAGAAGATCACTAGGAGTCCAAACTGCATAATGAGACACCGTACCAAATACATTAAAAAGCATACTTCCAGCCCTGCTGAGACAGGGACAGAGCTCTACAGTTGCATGTTTCTCCAACCCCAGACAGACTCTGCTTCTGATTCAGTCATGAGCCACAGGACACACACTCACAGGGGCTACTCATGCCTTTCAAACCTTAAAGTATTGCCCTGGAGAGGATTGTTCTACATTTTCATAATTACATGGTTAAATCAATCCCTGAACTCGGTGGACCTGTTCACAGTTCACTCCAGTGTTAACAAAACTCAAGAAAAAATGAACAGCATTGTATAAGTTAGTATTGCTAAACCTTAGTAAAGTCCTCATGGGGGAAGCGGTCTATCCCTTTAGGTCATGTGACAATCAGAAGATTGAGTATTTCAAACACAGGTTGTACAGCATGAAAATTGTCCCTAGCAATGACAATAAACAGAGCACAGCAGCCCATCCGCACCCCCAGAAGCTGCCACAGAGCCTAGTGCAGTCCATCTCCAGTAGCATCAAAACATGGAGATGTTTAACTGCCAGTGTAGAACTGGGTGAGAAATGGGTTTGTTGCAGGGAGGGCATAGAGTCCTTTTCCGCCCTGAAAGACTATATAGGTAAAAATGTTATGTCTATTCAGGAAGTCTTGTTTCATAATTAACACAAAAACAAAACAAAAAGATGTGAAAATGTTTTCTGTCCTTGAACACTGATATCTTGCTAATTGGACACAAAAAAAGCTTCCCAAATGGCTATCTTACTGGTTTTCTCCCAGGTGTATATTGGAGGTCTATCTCTTAAGCCTTCTGGGAGGACTTTAGTCTTACAATGAGAATTAAATCACTCCTCTGAAGGAAGGCGCAAACATTTTGGGGAACTGAAATAAATTAACATGATTCTCACATTGAATAAATGATAGTCTCACATGAAACCAGGCCTCTAACTGGTTGGGGACAAAGTTTTTGCATGTTCTAAGTCAAGTCAGCCTCATTCCGGGACTCCCACCCTTCCTGGCTGTGTGGGCAACAACAATGGTGGTCTTGAGTTTTGATGTCAGTAATCCAGAAACAATTAAATATTTTTACTTTATTAAGGACCTTTGGGGACTTTATTGGTGAGATTTGTGTCTTCAAATTCTAATAAGTAACCCATTTGAACAACACTCAACAGAGGAGGTTGTGGGGGTTTGGATAGCTCAGTAACTTTTGGTTATGCTTCAGCTTGTAGCTAAGAGGTCAGGTCCATACAAAGGCCACCACATTTTCCAGCTCTGTGGCTCTAGTAGTGCAGATTGAAGCAAGGATGACCGAACTCCCAGAAGAGGACATTGTGTAGTTAGGATTGTAGTGGCATTACTAGGAAATGATCATGTGTATGAGGTACCATGCATACTAGGGATCCCTTGGTTTTTCACGCTGAGAAGTAAATAGGAGGGCCTGTGAGATAGCTTAGTGGATTAAGCACTTACTTAGATAAGCACAGGTTTATTTCACTTATGAGTATATCTTTAAGTGGCATTCACTTATATATGAAGGCTTCGAGTTTATCATTCTTTATAGCTGAGTAATACTCCATTGAATAAAAACACATCTTTTTTCATCCATTCCTCAGGTAACAGGCATTTTGGTTGCTTCCAACATTTGGCTATCACAAATTGTGCTGCTATACACATAGGTACACATATATCATTATGATATGATGTCTTCAGTTCTTCTGGGAAAATTCCCAATAGAGGGGATAGCTGGTTTGAATGGGATTTCCAGTCCTAGTTTTTAAGGAGAATCTACACTGATTTCCTTATAGGCTGCACCAATCTACATTCCCACCAGCAGTGGAGAAGGGTTCCTTTTTCCCCACAGCCTCTTCAACATTTGTTGTTGGTTGATTTCTTTACAATAACCACTCTTTCTGGGGTAAGATGGTATCTCAGTGTTGTTCTAATTTGCATTTCATGGATGACTAGAGATATGGAGCATTTTTTTTTCATATAGTTATTCACTTTTAACCCATTACTGTTATGGACTACTGGACTTCATTGGATTATTTTGCTGAATTTACATACCTACAATACTTAAATGGCAATGGAATACCCATTTCTGACAAAACTAGACAGAAAGGGGGATATAAATGAAGGACCATTTTGTATCTGTATATACAATATAGGATAGATATACAGCTACTTTTTCTTAATTCAGTGTTTGGACAGGATGTCATGTCTGCGTCTTGTACTATGAATGACTACTATAAAGACAATAATATCCAATGTCTTCATTATTGTAACCGTCCTACTAACCTGTTTTGAAACTATCTCATTACTATTTGTTTCCCAACAAAATTAATAAAAAAATAAATAACAAAAAAAAGAGAACAACATAAGTGCAGGAGTCGGGGTTTGATCCTTAGCACTGCATGCTGTGACAACCCCACCCCTTGGCATGCTGAGCGTGACTCCAGGCGTGGTGGCGTATGCCTGTAATTCCAGCACTAGGGAGGCAAAAAACAGGAGGATCACTGTGAGTTCAAGCTGTGCAGTGAGACCCTGCACAAGTAAAAAGAAAATAGGATTAAAATTGAGCTTCTTGTTCAGACCCTGATAAACTATAAATGTTTCACCCTGTCCTGCTCCTACCCATTTCCTTCCCTTCAGCTTCTTCCTGTGCTCACTGCAGTATGCACACTTCTTGCCCCCCTCCAGTTACACACCTAAACTAAGAATATTTTAAGCAGTTAACGGTGTCCTCAATTTGAAAGACGGTGGAGCACGCCTGTATTCATGAAATTGTTGCCAGCCATTGCAGATCCCCTGTGTTTGTGGCAATGAACATGAACCCGGCCTTTGCCCTGAGTGAGCTATGTCCCTAGGTCTCTTTTTACATTATTTTATTTGTATTGTTTTTAAGTTTGAGGCAGGGTCTTCCTGAGTCACTAAATTGCCTCAACTGATATCAAATTTGTGATTCCCTTGCCTCAGCCTCCCGAGTGCTGGGATTACTGTGCATGCCCCCATGCCCGGCTGGGGACTATAGACTGTGAATAGTATTAATTGGTTTGCTTAGTTGGTTGAGCACTTGCAAGATGAAACTCCAGATTCCATGTATGCACTCCAATCATAGAGTGACTGTTGAGTTCAGTAATCATTTTATACCACAAGCAATTTAAACAACAGGATTAGAGCTAGCTGCCATTTGCTGAGTTAAAGTCTCAAACTACTATGTGAGATTAAATTTCATATTCCTTGAACCTTCTGGAAAGTCAATGTAGGCACCTACAGATTAACTCAAGGCTGTCTCTGTCAGCTGGCTGTTTGTGAGCGTTGGGGTCTTGTCATTCCTAATCATGAGCTACCCCATGAAAATTTGCTGGTGAACACAAATGTAATGTCATTCCACCTCATCTTGGGACTGTTTGCCCAACAAGGGGCAAGAGTTCAATTTTGTTCCTGTCTTTTTAGGTAACAATTAATTGTGTAGCTCTCCACATATAATTATATGAGCCCGAGCCAACCTAGTGCAATGTCAAGTTTAACAAACGCAGGTGTTTTCAGAAACCATAAAGGTTTCGATTATACCTTTCTCCCATGAGAAAAAAAATGAGGCAATTTCCTCCGAATGCTAAAATAAGAAGCAAAGAAATCCTGATGACTTCCACACAGTTATTGAAAAGTATTACTTGGTTCGCCAACGAAGTTACTTAAGCTTGCCTGATCCCTATTATTCAAACACGCCTCCCACCCTTTGTGTTAATTTGCCCAGCTTATTCAAATAGCATATGCAATGGATCATTAAAAATTGACAGCAAAGTCGTCAAAATGGCACTGAGATTATATGACTAAATGTCACTTAGGTGAGTCACACACAGACACCATTAACCAATGACACATGAAAGCAGCCCCTGCCTCCTTGGAGAACCACCCCCTAGAAATAAATTAGTAAGAAATACAGAAGTTGTCTGAAGAGATGAATTGCCTTTTTTTGTAAGTCATTATTCAGAGTCAGGCATTTAAAGAGTTGTCTAAAAGCCCTGCAGGCACCGGCTTTGTACTATGTAAGAGTCTGAGTCTAGCTACCAGGAGAGGCAGGCAGTAGGAAGAACTCAGGTGCGTGTGGCACGGAGGAGAGCTCCAGGATCATCCTCCGGGATCGTCCTCTGGGATCGTCCTCTGGGATTGTCCTCCGGGCTGCGCTCAGAATGAAGGGATCTGAGCGCAGCTGAACCCAGAATTCTACTGTGGTAGGCATCAAACCAATCAGTCCAGGAATGTTATGTTACTTTTCTGTTTTTAGAGTGTATAGAAAGAGGACAATTAAGAATAATGGAGTTTTAGAGTTGAAGATTATTGTACCTATTATTGCAAATCAATAGAAATGTATTTTTAAAAATAATAGATACTATGATCTCAATATATTTTTTAGATTCTGATTTCAATATGTTATTTTTTTGACATCAGCATTTATCTTGCATGCAAAATGATTGCCACCTCCGAAGATTTGACTATTTATAAAAGTGTTTGATTGTTGACTTCACTGAAATGACGGTTGGTCATAAGTTCAACTGTAAATTAGCTCTTTATTAAACTATGTCAGTATGATTATAAAAATAAGCAAGTTAAATATCCTTAAAGAAATTATTTTATGAAATTTTCTGTGAGAGTAGAAATCTGAGGAATAATATATTTAAAAATGGATATCAGGATTAAATGTTAAAAAATGATAAGGGATGAGTTCATTGGGATATTTTATTTTAGACAGAAAAATATTTTCAATGGACTCTCTTTAATTTCTTCTGATTTCAAGGATGATAAAGGAAAATAAGCCTCAATTTAGTCTGTTTATTTGTTGAGAAATGTCGAATGCTTCCATTACATGAGAGTTTCAATTTCTATGTCTGCTTTTAAGATTACTTAACTTTAAAAAGGTAACTACTGAGATGGAAATATATTCTTGATAAAAAATAAATACTTAAGATATTGTTTACATGATATTAAAAATATAAAAAGTTAGTGGGCAGAAATGGTAGTCTCAAATGTGTTCTCTGTAAATTATATCAAAAAAACTAGATATTTAAAAATCATATATTAAAAATGTTTATTTCATTGAGAACCTGAAAAAGAATTTTAGTGTGTCATTCTGCCAAACCTAGTCTTTAAAGCTTTGCATCTGTAGCTGTTAAACAAAAAAAATCTGTGGTTTTGAGTAAATGGAAGTGGCTGGAGAGAAAACAGTTTAAGACAATCTAAAAATCAGCACTTAGTATATCGTTAATTATATTAGGAAAATTCAATTGATTTTCGGTCACCTCTTCTCTTTCTCTACTATTATAATTTCGAGTCTCTCCACTTGCTTCCCAGTTCTTGTTTTCTCCCCGCATGCACGTTTCATTACATGATGTCCAGGGTTCCACTCCTTCCATTCTGAAGTCGGGTGACTCCTGTATTTCAACTGATCTACAGTCTTAACTTCAATGATTGGTTTTCCATCTTCCTTGCAACCACATGGTACTGTACGTTTCACTAAGCCATTCCTATGTCAAAAGACACTGAAAATGTCAGCAACTGTTGAATTTCTTTTAAATAAAATAACTAGTACCACTGTAGGAAAAACTCACCTTGATGGCAAAACGTTCAGGAGAAAACTTCTAGATCAATTCATTGTTTGAGACTTTGGAAGCTCAATAATTTATGCAGGCCTTTTTCACACTGGTACTTGATTTCAACTTAATTAAAAATCAGCTGTCAGTATTCAAGTAGCTTCATATTTGAGGACTTTTTAATAGAGAAGTTTCTGTTGCATTCAGTGTAGCTGATATTCACTAGAAATCCATGTGCTTCATTATGAAAGTAAACCAGAGAAGCAAAATTACTACTAATTCTTTGATAAGAACATTATTTTTCCTTTAATATTTCTTCCTCAATAAAAATGAGTCTATTCTGAGAAATTTTGGAGACATTAACTCTAAGCCAAATAAGATGATGTGGCCTGTGCATCAGGAGCCCAGAGACAGACAGCTCAGAACTGAGGAAGGATGGGGGAGGAGAGGGCAGGGAAGCAGGCGTGGTGCTGAGGGACCTACAATGGTCTTGGAATGTCATCCAAGTCCAAAGCGTTGTGGATATATTTCTGCTTTTTACAGTAGCTGTGACCCCGTGGGTGGGAAGAGTGGCAGTGGTGGCCGGCCTCACAGAAGCCCCCTTCGAACATGAGACTGGCTTGGCTAAGAGTGGTACAGCCAGGTCCAGCAGACCAGTTTCAGACATCAAATATGAGAGCCACTTAGATCTCCAAAGATGGAGGGGCCCTTAAAAATCACCTTGGGCTTGGGTGTGTGATCATGTGGAGAGAGGGATGTGACAACAACAGAGAGGAAACAGAATTAAAATTGTGTGCGTGTGTGTGTGTGTGTGTGTGTGTGTGTGAGAGAGAGAGAGAGAGAGAGAGAGAGAGAGAGAGAGACAGAGAGACAGAGAGACAGAGAGAAACAGAGACAGACAGGGAGAGAGAGCCAGGAAGAGAGACAGAGAGCGAGACAGAGAGAGAGAAAGAGACAGAGATCACAGTACTAGTGGGGAATCTCAGTGAATTTAAATTCCTAGAGTCCTCCCTTTTTGTTTCCTGCCACAAGGAGAATATGATTACCATTTCACTGTCTCTAGGAAAGCGGGCACAGCTGTGTTGTTACGCATACCTGGATTTGTATGGGGACAGCCACCTGCTCAGGCCACACAGACTGTCAGGGGCCCTGAGAACAGAATGCATAAAATACGGCCCCTGGTCTCACCTAGTGTGCAGTTTAGTGCAGATAATAACAGACTCTCAGGAGGGCCACTTCCTTACTGGTGTCATAAGTGTCCTGTCATCAAAGGTCCTCCCAGGCCAGCAGGTGCCGTCATTTCCTTCCTGTGAGGAGTTTCACACGTGCTCCACCTTGCGTTAGTGTTTTCAGAATCATGTCACACATTAGTTCTTAGCAGCTTGTCTTTCCCAGGGCCACTTTGGTGACCGTCCCAGCATCTGCACTCCCTTGGCCCAGCAATGGCACGAATCCCACCGACCTGCAGCTCCATGTCCTCCTCTCTTCCTTCTGCTTGAATGGCTGTGGCTCACAAGGCAATGCTTTGCACAGCTTCTCTGCCCAGTTCCTCAACTTTGTGCCTGGAGGCCAGGCAATAACAGAAATTCAAGGATAACCTTGTTAAATGAGTTAACTACTAGAAGGGAGTGTTAGCAAAGATTGCCTTTTTAGGTGAGGTATGGTCATTAATGAGGCCTTCAACAGAAATGATGTAATTGATGGAGATGTAAAACCAGCTTGCTTTAAAAATATGTATTTTTAATTAATTTTACTCTCAGGAAATTGTATTGATGGGGTAACTGGAAAGATTAAAGCAGTTGTGTGAATGAGGACGGCAGCAGCACCAAGAATCACAGCCAAGGGTAACAGCAAATAAAGCTTCCATACCTCCACCTGGAGGTAAATACCTCATGCTACATCCCTAAACCTGAGTAGCATTCAGTGATGCAAAAGTGTAACGGGACATAGGGATCTTGCACCACTGATCCTGCAGTGGGTTGAGGGGAGAATAGCAAATAAAGGGGGAGACCCAGTGCTACCTGAGACTTTCATCTCAGAGCAGCCAGAGCTGGCGGTCACTGAAATGAGGAAGCGGTGCATGCTCACACAGAGGAGGACAGAGGCCATCTGCTGCTGAGCCAGAGCTTCACCTCCTCTTCTGCTGTCCTTCACGGAAGCTGCCAATCGAATTTCGGCATCCTCTTGGCCACTGTGACAGATAAAGGGACAGATAAGTTCCCCAAGCTGAACTGTGCTCTGGCTCATTCTTCCAGAAATTCTATAGCAGTGGCTGTGAACCCAATGTTCCTGTGCTATTTGTTTTCCTTTTAAAACAAAAGTTGTTACTGAATGAGTTGTTTTTTTGTTTTTTGTTTTTCTCAACTAAAGTCTGAGTGTTCAGGTTCGGTTGCACTATTGGCACTCTATGGTAAATAAATGGCCTTTGGGTCACAGTTCCAACATTCCTCTCTAAAGGTTGACCATCAGTCTCTGTAGGAAAAGGGGCTCCATACCTCCTTATAGGAAAAAAATTGTTTTCCAGAGTCTTAAAGTAAAGGAAGAAAATGTCACTGTAGGTTTTGGTCCAAGCCTAGCACCTTCTTTTTTGGCGGAATCAGGGATTGAACTCAAGCCCTTGCACTCACCAGGGAAGCGCTTATTCCACTGAGCCATCTCCCCAGCCCCCCAACAACTTTATTTTTCAACCTGAAGCATAAATTGGAACCGTTTGTTGGTAGTGACTTAGAGTAAATAAAAGACAAAAAACAAATACTTTGTCTAGTCATCAATTGCTGACCCTCTCTGTGATTACAGGGAGTCACCAGGATTTAGCCTCTGTGACTCACACTGCTGTAACATGGGAATGTGCAGATCAATGTGTGTGATGTCTTTAACACTTTTGGGAAGATATTTAGAAGAAGAGCCAGGCTGATTGGAATTTCTATCTTGAGTTTTTGAGAAGTCTCCATGCTGTTTTTCTAGCTTACATTCCCTGCAACAAGGCACGAAGGTTCCTTTTTCCTGCAGCCTGGCCAGTATTTGTGATTACACAACTTCCTCACGATGGCCTCCCCGCTAGAGTAAGATGGGATCTCAATGTTGCTTTAGTTTTCATTTCTCAAAGTCGCATTCAGTGACCATTTGTACTTCTTCTGAGAAACGCCCATTCATTTCAGTTATTGTTACTTTCTTTGGGCATCTTATTTTTGGGGTGCTTGTCTGATTTTCCTTGGGTAATTATGAGCAGTCAACAAGTCAACTGATTTTGTAACTAGGGACAGCTTGGCCCACCTTGCATGGGAGAGGCGACGGCCTAGTGGCAGCCCATTAAGTAATTATAATCCTTCCTTCATGTGAGGCTCAGTGTACGAATTTCCACTGCTCCCCATGCTGGGTGGAGCCCCATGACCCTGTGCTGCTCAGTCATCTTTTGTCCAGATCAGCTATGCCAGGAGTGTAGCTTTTAGACTTTGTTCTCTTTAGCAGTCATCAGCAACCAGTGAGAGAGAAGACTTAAGAGAAAGGTAGAAGTAGAGTAAAAATCCTGAAAGCTACATTTGGATCTTGAGAATCAACTGTTCTTAAAGAACAGCCCTGGATATGTTGGCTATAGAAAGCTAAATTAATTTCACTGTGTGAATATAAAAATATTTCATGGGTAGGGAAAAGCAGTGGTTTTCTGATTTGAATTGGATTTCTGTCATTTGGAATGGAAATAATCCTGATTAATATAGACATTCATAGTATTCCTATAGTAATGGATTGTAGAACAGTACGTGTTCAAGTGCATGCATGGCTGTGTTGTAGCTACATGTCAGTCTGTGTTGTAAATTACATACCATATGTAGTACATAGGCCTGCAGGGCACAAATTGTATTTTGGTGAAAACAAGTTATAAGAACAAGACAGCTCTGAGCTCTGAATGTGTATCGTCCCTAGAACTCTTTTTTGGCCTGATCTGAATTTGTTACCTCTAGCCATAAACGTTTCCTCTTTATTTTGTATCCATACTGAGAAACAATAGTGGATCTTGGAAAAATAAGCTGGAGCCAGAAAAATATCATTCAGGAAAGGGAGAACTGGAGAAAGCACGGGGGCAGAGGGCCGAGCTAGGCTAGAGCAGGTGTGTGAAAAGCACAAAGCTAGGAGAGCACGCTGCACATGGCCCCTGGTGCATCACTGGCTACCAAGGAGTCCAAGTGAACACCACCGACATTCCATCCCACCTAGAAAGGGTGGCCGTCATCCAAAACCAAGCAATAGCAAATGTTGGCCAAGTTGTGGAGGAGAAGAATTCTTCTACATTGTTGGAAAGGATGGGAGGGGGTGAGGAAAATATGGATTTGTAGCACCAGTGCTCCTCAGGAGCCCTGATTGCCTTATTTATACACACAGATATCTAGGAAATTCTCCGAACTTCAAACACATTTTCCACACTGCACCGGGTTACAGAAAGAAATAACCACACAGCTCAGCAGGGAGATGTCAATGGCACAGGTTGAGTCTGCATTGCCAGTTGGTTCTGCTTCCAGGTGCAATTCCTTCCCTGAGCGCAGCAAAATTCATTGTATGTAATGAATACTGCCACTCAACTCCCAAGGGTGAATGGGTCACTGGAGAGAGTCTTTTGTTTATTAAACACGTAATATCAGTCTGTGGACATTTTTATATTTGACAACAGTATTAAACAAAATTAAAATTAAAAATAACAAAAGTAATTGGAAAATTAATTGAACAAAGTGAAATTTGCTAGTGTTATATTATGGTACTACTATAATGAGTATTTTATATGTATGTATGTATATATATATATATATATATATATATATATATATATATACACACACATACACACACACACATACATACACACACATATATATAAATTATTCTTACCAGCTTTTCCTTGAATAAAAACTTTTAAAAAGATCTTGATAGCTTTGAGAAATTGGCCTCCCTGAACAGGCTAGATAGCTCAACAGACTAATCACCTGCTTAGGCAAGTGCAAGGACCAGGGTTTGATCCTCAGTACTGCATGCTTCACTGGCCACACCCCCAGGTGCCCTGAGCCAGCCACCGAGACTGAGTGTGATGGCACAGTCCTGTAACCCCAGCGCTGGGGAGGATGAAAAAGGAGGATAATTACAAGTCCAATCTATTTAGTGAGACCACGTAGACCTTTTAGATAGATAGATAGATAGATAGATAGATAGATAGATAGATAGAGATAGAGATAGATGATAGATAGATAGATAGATAGATAGATAGATAGATGTCATAGATTTAGATATAGATATAGCTATATAGATATATATCTATATTTGGCCCCTGAGATAAGGGCATGAACTGCAATCCTGCCTTTACTATTTATATGCTGGGTGACATTTGAAAATTATTTAAATTATCCATGCCTTTGATTCCCTATGTATAAATTATGAAGATGGAGTAGTCTCAGATGATAATCCTTGCTTCCACTGGATATTTGTAGGTAATCAGTTAGGATGCATACCTTTAAAAAATGTACAGTTAAGGTTATAGCTCAATGCTAGAGCATGTATGCAGGATGCCCTGGGATTAATCCACACCACATAAGCACTCATAAACTTTTAAATAGCAATGCAATATAGTAAATACTCTAAAACTATATCCATATTATCACACATGAAAAAATAGTCAAGATTTTAGAATTTAAAGAGTCGGTGGAAGCACACACAGTACTGCACGGTGAAATGTCCTGATTCGTGCATTGTTTGATTCTGTATAACAAAGGAAGTGATGTTAAAGCTATAGAAAATGTAAAAGATGTGTGCCATGAACTGTTTTTTAGCTGTGATATATCAATTTGACCGCATTAACAAAAGCCCGAGGGATTAGCAAATCCACTTCTGTGCATGTCCAGGTGGATGATAGAGCTGTGGACTTGAGTACCGTGTATGGACCACAGCTGATTCCTCTGTGGTACTGGGCTGTGGCTTCATTGATGGCCTCCATGAACTAAGCAGTTTTGCTCTTCCAGGCCCTTCCTCAGTGGTATTCCTGCCTTCGAGCCAGCTGACCATGGGCAGAACCCTGTGAATCCCTGAGTTAAATTAAGCCTTTAAATTGTGTGTGTGTGTGTGTGTGTGTGTGTGTGTGTGTGTGTGTGTGTGTGTGTTGTGAACTGTGGTCTCACCGTTGGAAAGATGGTTAATACAGATCCTTAAATGTTTGCAGAAGAAAACCAGATGGGCAATGAAGCATAAAGAGAGAGAAAAGAAGGGAGCCAGACAGGTGGGGAGCTAAAGACAGAGACAGAGACAGAGACAGAAACAGGGAGACAGTCAGAGAAAGACACAGAAATTCATCTTATGCATTATGTGATTACAAGTTCTCATTTTCCTTCAGTATAGATGGAAATGTCTGCTTTGTTCATAGTTTCCCACAGATGAGGTTTGGGATGGGGAACTAAGGATCATAAGGAGCGCTTACAAATGCTGTTACATGACTGTCATCTAAAGCTGAAAGCTATTGAACTTCGCATACAAGAGAAACAGTTTTTATTTGCAACACTGGAGGACTTGATCAGGTGCCGGATCTTGAACTGTGTGGTGAAGGTGAAGGTTGGGGAGTGAACTGAGGCGCCTGAGCGAGTGAACTGCCTAAAACTAAGAAGGCCGAGAGGGGGAAATGTCTAAACAAAACTGACCCCTGTCACTGCTCCGAGAAATTTATGAAGGGTAAGCAAAGTCTAAGTATTATTTTAATAAAAAAATCAGCCTCTGCTCAAATCTACTCATAGTAAGTGCTCAATCTTCTCTAAGTGATTCTTGAGGTGAGGGAGGGATGATGAATGTTGTTCTTGTGAGGTGGCATGGAAGGTGTAGAATACCTACAGGTGTGGTCCCTCAATTTTAGTTTTTCCAGCTAGTAATACAGTAAGTACGATTGCAGATATATAGATATATTTACACACAGATATGCATTTATACAAATATTCAATAAAATGCCCTGATAGTTTATAATTCTTAATTTATAATTCTCATAAATTATCAGAATGAAATGTTCTCATGCATTATGTGGGCAAATTTATAAATTATATGCATATAATTCACTTCCATGTGCACTTTTCATTCTGTAAAATATATTTAGCAATTGAAAAGAAGTATGTAAATCAGTAAAGCAAATATTCTTTAGGAAATTAATTTTAAGAAATGTAACAAGTGAGACTAAATGTGTAAAAGAGGGTCCTTTTCAGATTCCCATACTGAATCCTCTGACCTAATATTATCTGTAGCTGTGTTTGTGATTTTCTTTGTGACTTCATTGCATAGGAAAGGAACATTTTGTCATTTATGTATTTATTTAGTACAGGGACTCACTATGCAGTTCAGACACATAGTGATCCTCCTGTCTCAGCCTCCCCAGTGCTGGGATTACAGGCATGCACCAATTACATCCAGTTTCAGAGCGGCACAGCACACTTGAGTTTGGAGGCCAGTAGAGCGTGCAGGACCAGGGATCAAACTTGGGTCCTTGCACTTGCCAGGCAGGATCTTAGACCACTGAGCTCTCTCCTCAGCCCAGGAAATGAATATTTTCAAACGCTGTTGGTATTCAAAACATTTATTTGTTTCTAGCAGTAAATTCTCCTCTCCGGCCCTCTTTGGCAAGCACTTCTCCCTTTGGCAATAAGACTCATTCTGACGTGAGGTCCAGAGCCTGATGGAAGCTATGGCCTTGTTGACATTGAAGAGCTCTCATTAAGTAGCCAGGAAAAGAAAAAAGTTATGGGCTGGGTTCAAAGATCAGTGAAATTCCCACTTACATGGACCCTTCAAATCTTCCAGCTTCCTTTGAGAAGGTCTTAGAGTTCTACTGGGTCAAAATAAGCTGGCAGGAAAGGAGGCTTTTAGGAAGAAGGTAGCACTAAGGAAACAAGTTTGAAATCTACTTTTAAGCATCATCAGTAGTGGCCTGTGCTCCTCGCCATCATTACTTAATGAATGCAGTTACCTGTGTCCTGTGGACACCAACCTAATTTGCAAGGCCTTTGGGAGACTTGAAATTGCTTAGCTTCTAAAGTGGGCAAAAAATTCATTCTAGCACTCATGTAACCCAGACAGAACTGTGTGATTCATCAGGAGCTGGTGATGCCCTGTACACCAGGAGGCTGGAAAGCAACATCTTCATTTTGCTTTCCCCCACCTGGAGAGAGAGCAGGCTGCTTACTCTAAGCTCATCTGCTATGAAGTCTGATTACAGCCTGAGTCCCAAAGCCATTTATAATTTATGGTGTATTGCTGCTCTCTCCAGTATAAATGATTGATTTCTGTATATTCCTTCCTCTGCCTATGAATTCTAGGGGAAGTACGACCATGATGTAAGTGATACTTTATCCAATTAGAGCTGCTTGGCAGGCTGAGCCATTATAATTTTAAAGTAGGTTTTAAGAATAATACATCAAACACATATACAAACTCTCCCATCTAGTATGCCTTATCTGTGTGCACCCACCCACCTTGTGGCACAGGTAAGCACCATGCACGGGTTATAAGCAACATCAATGCACCTCTGTTCTCACACCACTACCATGCATAGAGGGCTCTTAGGAAATATTGCTGCTCCTCAAGCTGGCGATGTGAGGTCAACCCTGTCACAAATTGCTGGAAAGCGTAAAAGTCTCTTGTGAGCCGCTGCAAATTGTCTCTGGGAAATAGAAATTCTCAGTGTGGTAAGAATGAAACCAAGCTACTAAAAGCCTTATGGAAAAAAAGCCCAAGAGGTCTCAGGAATAAGGAAAGAGACATCTTGCCCTCTATTGCTACTTTATTATTGCTGTTGGATATGGGAAGCTAGCCATAAGAAAGCTGCCTTTGACACAGTTTGTTCATATCCTCCTTGGAAATAATCAAGAAGCCACTGGATTTTTACCTACCTTTTCTACAGTTTCATCACCTGATCCTTCTGATCTCCAAAATAGCACTGGATTAGAACTGCCTGATAATTTATAACTAATTTTTTTTGTTGTTAAAAACAGACAAAACTATAAAGGCAAAACGTTTAATTACATGAATAGTATTTATCAAGTGGCAACGTAAGCTAAGTCTCCCTAATTAGTTCCCAGTGAAATGTGCTATATTTTTAAACATTCCATGCGGCATTGAAAGACTAAGATGGTCATCTCTAAATCAAATTTAATTAAGGCAAGGTCTCTTTGAGAATTAATCTCACCAATGTGGATGAGCAAAATAATTAACTATTGGGTGGCTGGCAATAAAATAAGTGGAGTTACCTAGGATTGCAGTGGTACTTGATACATTTGGATTCTCCCAGAGACAAGAGAACAAATGAAATCAAGCATCAGCATCTCATTACGGCTGGAGAACTAGTGGTGTGTCCTGCCCTCTGGTACTCCTTCGCTCACTTCTGCAGTGGAGGTTGATTGTGATCGTGCACTTTTGCACTGATATTAATGGTTAAATACTTATGGAACTGCCTGATCTGCTTTTTTCTTGTAAGTTATTGTTATGTTTTGCATTTTGCATGTATCGAGTGTTGAGTGCCATCCCATTCATGCATGGTCTGGACTTAATCTGTTTGGCAGAGCTACATTGACTCAGCTGCAGCTGTCTTAGTTACTTTTCTCTCATTGCTGAGCCAGAACATCAGAATATCAAATTAAGGAGGAAAGGTTTACTTAGCTCATAGTTTGTGGAGGTTTCAGTTCATACTTGGCTGGTTCCAAGGCAGAGTGACACACAGAAGAGGACAGTGGTTCATGGCAGAGGAAGACAGCAAAAGCAGCAAGAGCAGAAGGGAGGAGCCGCAGAGAGCAAGCCTCTGTCGCTCCCTTCTACTGGATGCAGGCTGCCCGCCCCAGGGTGGATGTAGAAGTCATATCCTGAATATCAGCACTTGACAATGAACCAATTACAAAGTTTAGATCCAACTGCCTCAGAAAGGCCTGCCTCCCCCAGAACACAGGGGGCTTGGAGCACATCCAAACACAAGCATAACACCAATTTCACAACTTTTACAACCTTTTCTACTTGGCTTCTGTGCCAACCTTCCTTCCTTCCTTCCTTCCTTCCTTCCTTCCTTCCTTCCTTCCTTCCTTCCTTCCTTCTTTCTTTCTTTCTTTCTTTCTTTCTTTCTTTCTTTCTTTCTGTTTTTGGTACAGGTTCTCGCTATGCATCTTGAACTCATAGTGATTTTCCTGTCTCAGCCTCCTGAGTGCTGGGATTATAGGCATGCACCACCACATCTGGTCTCTGTGGCCAGCTCATCATGCCCAGGGGTGGGACCAGCATGGCACAGCATGTGGTGCTGAAGATCAAATCCAGCCCTTACTTCTTGAATATGTACTTCAGAATAGTGTATGGCCAGACTGCCACTTGTTACTTCAGACACACCACTTGTTTTATTAAAACATTTTGGTCCTCATCCTGTCCAGCAATCAGTGATAATTTAATTATTACAGCTACAACTTCAGTACATTAACTACCCAGTCATCACTTTTATTTTAATTTTGTGGCCAGCTCAGCTTGCCCTGGAGCAGGGCTGGTGCACCATGGGGTGCAGAGGATTGAACCTCTGTCCCTGCACTTGCCTAAAATTTCCTAAGCAGGTTCTTTAGACAGCTGAGCTATCTCACTGGCCCCCTCACTCATCACTTTTAGATAAATCAATTTATTCTCAAAACTGGAGAAAGAGGCCATTTCTTACTTGTTCACTGTTTTTGCCGATGCCAAAAATATTACCCAATATAAGAGGCTATTAGAGCAAACTTTTCGTTTTATTTCTCGTAAAGTTTTTTAATTAAAACATAAATTTAAAATTAAAGTGCTTAATTCTGCATTGTATGGGCTACTTGCACTACTTTGTGGATAAGTAATGAGTACAGAACTTGTAAAACCCAGGTCCATGCAGAGCCAGCATCCAAATCCGGGACTGGGAGCCTCCAAAGCAGAAGCATCAGGCTTAGATTTCCCTGGCTCAGATGCAGTAAAAAGGCTAAAGGAAGGGAAAGGAACAGTTCCCTGCACTGCTGGTGCTGCTAAATGCTTCCTTCTTCAAGCTCTAGGAAGGGGCTCTACTGTTCTCTGTTCAGCTCTCTCTATCCTCAATAACTTGGGCAACTGCCTGAACTGACTGAGCATTCAAAAGTGTTGGCCTATGGAGGCCACTGTGTCTCTTCAGGGCAGCACTTTTCAGCTAAATATAGCCTCTAAATACATTAGATCAGAGCAGGGGCATTTTTAACAGAGGCAGCACATGGGAGTTTTAATCATCTGGTTTTCTTGAGATCTGATTGTCTCCGTTCTCATTTACTGACATAGGTTGCTGTTATCCACACCGGATCCTAAAAGGTGCTCAAAGGTGCCTCTGGGAACAGCTCTGAGGGCAATGCCATGTGCTACAGAACACATGAAAAGTGGTTACAGTGAGCGCCCCAAGCCCTCGTAGAACTATCGTGCAGTACTGTCATTCTAAGAAGAAGCGGTTAGTGAAAGACTCACTTCAGTGACTCTGCAACACACAGGTTTCCATGCTTCCCTTGCTCATGTCCTGACCTCTCTGACTTGCAATTTTTAAAGTGATATATTACCCATGGCTTTCTGCTGGCTTTAAATTACTGTACTACAGTCATTAAATAGAGTGGCTGTCACCCCCAGCACCCTCCTGAGCTCAGCCAGCCAAGGACCTGACATCAGTCTCTATGAGTCCTGCAGCCTCTGCACTGGCTGTGGTTCTTCCTCTGCTCCAAGGCCTCCAGGATTGTAGCTGGCCGGCTGGAGCTCAGGTGTCCAGGACACCGGCCCTGGCCTCTTCTAGGCTTCTCTGTCATCACCATCCTGACTCCACCATCTTCTCTTACCTTAATTATTGCCAAAGAAAATACTAAATAAGCCAGAATAGGTTGAATTATGTTAAGGAGTTAGTGGCTTGTTACAGTTAGATATGTGTCGAAGCGTACTATTCAAATAACTTTACAATGCACACAACTACCCAAAAATGTTCTTAGATATGATGTTATTTTCTTTAATGGATATTCAAAAAATTTATCCAACAGTTTAAACCTGTTACTTTCAATTTAACACTTTGTCAAAGGCTATAATTTTAAAATGAGTGAAATAAAAAATAATTATTAAATAGGTGTTCTTTAGATTTTGATGATTAAATATATGTGTTATACATTCTCAGTATATACATAGATATATAGATATGTATATGCTTTGTATATGTATGCATGTAGAGAGAAGGTACATATGTGTATATATTCATACACATATATGCATATGCACATATTTTGTATCTAAAAAGCAATGGAAAAAAGGCATACATCTACATATATACACACATATCCCTTGTGTATATTTACACTTATGCATAACTACTTTCTGCATATGTATTAATGATGCACATTACGTGTACATCATTACATCATACAGACAGAGGAGAGGGCAAGTGAAAACAGAGAGGCCAAGGCCGTGTCACGTGGAGCGCTCCTAGCAAGCCAGACACTGGCTCTTACAGACAACCTGCACCACTCCTGGAATGTTTAGGAGAGCATGATTAATACTGTTGGAATGTCTGCACTACCCTAAGAAATGGACAGATTCGATATAATCAATATCAAAGTGCCAATGCTGTTCTTTATTGAAGCAGAAATCCTGAAAGACACACAATTATGAAATAATTCAAAACAGCCAAAGCGGTCTTGAAAAACTAGGGACACGTCAGAAGCACTGCCTGGCTTCAAGGTACACCATTAGCCTATTATAAGCAAGACACAGGTTGCATGCATAAAATCAGACCCACAGGCCTTTGGGATACATTGGGGAACCGAGAAACACATACACGTTAGACATGGTGTTATTTTATCTGAAAATCTGACTGATTTTCTGCAAAGCTGCCTAGAACAAGCAGAAAGTACAACCAACTCAAAATCATCCCAAAGCTTCCTGATAAAACCTAAAACTGAAATTCCTAGAACAGCGCACAGGACAAATGCTTCAGGGAAATAGAACGGGCAAGGACTTTCCACACAGAACTTGGAAAGCAGGGGCACCAAAAGCAAAGCTAAATTGTTTCACATCAGATTTAAAAGAAAAGAGAATCACACTATGAAATGGAGACTTACAGAATACAAAAAAAACTGCCAACTGTATCTGATAGAGTTAATATCCACAATGTATAAGGAAACCAGATGCTTCAAACACTATATCAAGAAATTTATAAATAAACTTTAAAAATAAATGGACAAAAGATTTGAATAAACATCTGTCAAAAGAAGATGTTGAAATGTCCCACAGCTATTTGATAAAATGGCCAAATCAGCAACACTATGGCCATGCAGGTAAAACTCTACTGAGAAGTTATCGCATCCAGTAAGAGTGGGTCTTGTGGAAAGCAGCTGGAGAAAACAGTTGCTGGTGTGGATGTAAGGGAGCGGGAGCCTGCCCTGTGTGGGCCAGAATGTAAATTAGCATAGCCAGAAAGGGAAGAACTTTTTTTTTTTATCTCAAAAAGATAAAAATAAACCTTCTTCCAAGAAATAATGAAAGGAGACTTACTTAGACTTGCTTGGAGGTAGGTGCTTCTAGAACTGGAGACATTTTGAGGGACTGCTTCAGCCAGACATTGGGAACCCTCAAAGGGAGTCCACACAAGAGCTGCAACACCGTCTGTGTGTTATTATTTGAGTGTGTAAGTAGGTGCATTATTATAGTGGTATCCATTCTCAGTGGAGGGCGAAGAACTTCTGGCTTTGTCTTATGTTTCCTTTCTCTAATTTGAGAGTGTTGTTTTTTATGTGGGCACTGGGCATCAAACTAGGGACCTTGTGCTTGCCAAGCAGGCACTTATCCCATGGCTACTGACCATCTCCCCTCCCTTCTACAATTTGAAAAACTAAGTTACCAATGTAAGATCCCTCTCTCTCTCTGTCTCTCTCTCTCTCTCTCTCTCTCTCTCTGTCTCTCTGTCTCTCTCTGACTCTGTCTCTCTCTCTGTCTCTGTCTCTCTCTGTCTCTCTCTCTCTCTGTCAAGTTTTAACACAGTATCTCTGAAAGCACGGGCATTAATATTCTATGATATATAGATGTTTGATAATGCCTATTCTCTTCCTGGGTCTCTAGAGATTCTTGTCTTACAGAATTCCTGTCTTTCAGCAGGAAGAGAAGGAAATTATTAGATTGCTGGATCAGGAAAAGTCATTTATGCATATGTAAGGAACTCATCCTTACCAGAGCTCATCTATTCTTCAAAAGCTAGTATAATTCTCATGAGATCAAATCTGTCATAATGTGAAAGTTATGGAAAAGTTTATCCCTTGCCATCACTGAGTATACAACCAGTACTTGAATGTTTTAGAATAGCTTTCTTAGGAACACATGTGAGTTTTTCTAGCTTGTGATGGTCAAGGACACTGATGATGATTCCAAGTGCTCATTCAGTGCCAGCTCTGCTGATACCCTGACCTGGATGCCTGCCATGCCAAGTTAAATATCCAAGTATAACATGAGTCTTTGATTGAGGTAACATTCTGGGCCCATTCCCACAGTTCAGGGATAGATTCTTCTTGTTCCTCATGTCAACTTGACATTTCGACTTCAGAATTGTAATATTACACATAAATCCAGGCTGCCCTGATATAAGTTGACCACGCAGTGCTGGTGCTGAGCTTACCCTTCATGTCAGGCACCTGCTTGCCTGCACCTATTACAAATGCAGAGCCAGAAGAAGGGAATAACTTAATATTTCATGTGCACTTTCTATCACATTGGCAAGCATTTCTTGCACATACAGGCTCCTGACTCATCCACCACTGTAAGCCTGGCACCTGGAAAACTCCAAATGCAAGAGTCCACATTATGAGATGTACAAATGACCTTGAAGATAAAAATGACCTGTGTGCTCAGGGCCACAGCATAGCCCTTGATCTCAGTTACCCTTCCTCCTAAATAGTTCACCTGGTGGTGATTCCTTACCATCTTGGGAACTATACAACCTTGTAAACATTTTAATTTTCATGATTTATATTTGTTTCCATCAGAGTAATTTATTATAATAATCTGCAACAAAGACACAGTCCCATAGTTTGTTGGAAGTGTCTTTGATGGTCTGCAAGGTCACAGGTATTCTGATGAGTTTCTTCAAATTATGGGGCTTGTCACTTGAGTTTCCTGAATGCTTACTGGACATTATCATGTCTTACTCTGTCTCTCTCTCTCTCTGATGAAAGCTTGGGGTGCTCCTTGTTCTTTGGCAGGAGAATTCCTTAATGACTAGTGAATCAATCACATGTGCTGTCAAGCAATAACTTGATAATTTTCAAAACCACTCCAGAGTTTAACTTACCAATCTCTTCTCCCATATGAGGAATTTCCCTTTATTTTGACTTTAAAATTTAGTGTTTTGTTAGAAAGGCTCATGTTCAAACCACCAGTCAAGTCCTAATTATATCTGCACCTACCCACTGGGAGTAGCAATCATCAAAAGGATCACTGGTGAGGATCACTGAGGATCACTGAGTCAAACAGAGTCTGTGCAAGTGGAAAGTTGTCTTAGCTGGTTGCGTCACGGGGCTTACGTTACGCTCATCTCCTCCACATGGGCCCTTCTACTGGCTCCTTGAATCCTTAGGGATCACCGTCAGACTTCACAGAAGTCCTTCTCATCTCTAGTGACTAACTCATCTGTCTTAACACATCAGAGAGGCAGATTTTGTATCATTCTTTAAGCGATACAGATCCAAGTATATTTGACTGAAGAATACTCGTCATTTAATGACCATGAATCACTAAGCAGGAGTTTCCACTTGAAGATTTTTCATCTTAATAATTACTATAGTGCAGGACATTTTATATTTTAGAGATTTCAATTCATTTAACTCTTCAAATAGTCATGAACACATGACCCAGAGAGAAAGCTGAGGCCCAACCGTAAGCTTTTCTTTTTTCTTCGTTAGTGTTGGGACCGAAGTCAGCACTTGCTGCCAGCTAGGCAGGTGCTGACCATGGACTGAGACCTTCAGCCCCACCAAGCGTAATTTTTAACTACCAAATAGTTATGCAATTCCAGACTGGTTACTTCCAAAACGATGGGCCATGCTGATTTTTAAATGATGGTTGTTATAACTATTTTAGGCATACTGAAAGTCATGTTCTCCCCTCATGATTTTTAAACATGCTATGTTATAATTTATCCATCATTTCTACAGATATGATTACTTGCAGGTATACTCTGGCTTCTCGTGTGATTGTATAAATCTTTCACCTTATTGTGTGAAGGTTTGAAATTGCACTGCTTGCTGGGCTGCCCAAGCTGGAGCCACACTATTTTGATGTGTGCTTCCAACACAACAGTGCTAGCTCATGCTGGGGCATATGCTGCATCACTGTGTCCTCCCAGAATTTAGTGTGCTGGTATTATTATTATTATTAATTATTATTATAATGAATCTAACCGTTACAGAGTGTGAACTTGGTGGTCTAGATTTATACAATTGATGGTACTAAAGTAGACTACTTTTCTCTCTGGAAAAAGAGAAGACTTTGACTGCTGTTTTCTCCTTCATGATGTGAAAGGTCCTCCCAAGTAAGAATAAACAAATCTCAGTGAACATTTATTAGTTTTCATCAAAAGACCTCGGGAACACTTTAAGGAGTACATTCAGATGTTCGTTATTCATGTGAGCATTTTCTGTACAGACATAAAATCTTAGTCAGTTTGAGTTGATGAACCTAAGGATCTTAGCAAACAGCCTCTCAGAAAAGTTCAGGAAAAGGGGGCCCCTGAGGGATGTGGGGCTGCCAGGGTCCACTGGGTGCAGCACCTGCTCCATGGCACATGATAGAAGTGAATGCCAGAGAGGAGAGGCAGCTGTCTGCAGGCTCTACAGCAGGGGCAGAACCACAGAGAGCCAGGCCCACTCACTCCTTTCATGTTGTGCTTGTCTGTGTTTCCTCTGTTGTGTGAATTTCCAAAGTGGTGTCATATTCATTGTGGTTCTGTTGAGGAATTTGGTAAATGAGGCCGTACTCCTTCCTTCCTTTCTGCAGTACTTCATGTATTCTTTCTTAATTTGGACTTTTTGGTATCTTAAGCAAGCTCTGCAGTACCTTCTAAGCTATGAGCCCTGCTATAGCAGCCAGGAATGCCCTCCTCCCAGCTTTCATGAGCCTTCTGTCTGTGACCTGCTTCCGACCCATAGAAAAAGATAGAGGTGATTCAATGTCACTGCACTTTGGTCACATCACAGGAGGCTGTTATAGTATGGACTCCCTTTGGAAACTCATCCGGATGATAAGGAGAAGTAAGCAGACACACTTCGAAAATGACACATGTGCAAATGGCAGGAGGGTCAGGGAACTGAGCTGGCCTCTACAGAACTGACACAAAGTGCTAGGCATTCGTTCCTTGGCCACAAATGCCTTTCTCTGCTTTCTCATCTCTGGACACAAAAGCTGACACTTGCCTTTGTGCAGCCCATGATTCAGGGGGGCCCTGCAATGGGTCTCTGGCTATAAGACAGAAACACACAGCAACAGAATAAAGATGTTCTGGCCATGGCACTGCAGAAATAGAAAGCAAGGCACACCCACTCGGGCACACCTCTTAGGACCTGCCTCCTGCAGTTGACCACCTCCCAGCACCTTTAGCTCTGAACTCCTCCATGAATTAACCTACCAGTGAGCTCAGTGTCCCTTTAGATCTAAATGATAACAGGGAAGTGAATTCAGTCAAGAGCCTGAGTTAGCTTGGAAGAGAACTCTCCCTATCAAGCCTTCACAAAAGAGTGCAGCTCTGCTGATACCTTGATCATAGCTTTGTAAAGTCCTTACCTGAGCCATGGCCTGAACTCTTAACTCATTGAAGTGTAAAACAATATATTTGCATGATTCAAAGAGGTTGTTTAAGGTGCGTTTTTATGTAACAATATACATCTAATAGACTTACTATATGCAGACTCTTCTGGAATTACAGGCAGCTGTCACCACATGCAGCTTAGTTATGACATTTATTTTTTTCTTTTAAAGAGAAAAGATAAAAGTTTCAAAACAGGTTAGTAGGAGTTACAGTAGATTATGTATGGTCCTTGTGTATTCAGAGTAAAAAATATAGGCATGATATCTTGCTCAAAGAATATTAAGCACACCTTTTCTTCATAGTGAACTAAAACTGTCTGTATCACTGTGCATAAATATGTATTTTTTCTTTTTTCCTTTCTTCCTTTCCCCTTCCCTATCAGTTTGTCTTTTCTTTTGAGCAACTGCTTCCTGATTCACAATCTCTACCACCTTGCAGAGGAGCGACAGTACAGTCTAGCAGCAGTATTACTGTCTGATTGTATGCTCTAAATTACTGCCTTCGAGAAGATTTCTAATTTCTTTTGACACTGTGTGAGAGAAGCAGAGCTGCCTTTGTGTTTGCCTTGGCTGGGTTCCCTTCAGCAGTGAAGGCTGCCCTGTCAGCACTGCGGCCAACCTTCAGGAATTCTGCATTCTCCTGATTAAATGTAATTTACATAGATAAATATACATCAGTAACTATACTTGTGGCACACTTTAAATTTAGGTAAGCGCAGTGCACTTCACTTAAGCTACATCACAAACATGACCAAATTGGGCAACTTTTGCAGAGGTAGCGGAGTCATGGAGTGTCAGGCTTATCAGTAGAACTGTCTGCTGAGGTTGGTGGCTGAATGCCTCAGTTAGTAGCTGAGGTCCAGTGGAGGTGAGTCACATGGAGCACACATTGGGGTTTAAAGTCTTTGGAGCTCTTCACCTGCCCTGCTTCCCAGGCACCAGTTTTGTGTCACTTTCCTTCACTAAGCTCTGTTGCCACAATGGCCCTGCCTTAGAGCCATAACCATGGACTCAACCCTCTGAAGCCATGAGCCAGATAACCCTTTTCTTCATTAGGTCTGGTTGCTGAGTATTTAGTCCCAGAAATGGGAAAACTACTGTCTATATCCACATGATTCTTAGTCCCCAAGCTCTTTGAAAATTAAAATGTTTCTTTATTAATGATTCCTTTTTTTTTATTGGTACATATTTGCAACACATGAAGTTTACATTTATCTTAAAAAGCAGATATATCTATATATAGGTAATATGTACATATATAGATATTGATCCCATTTTAACTATTTAAAAATTTTGACAAAGAGAACAAAATTCTAATTTTTCTGAAAGCATGTGCAAATTTTCCACTCTGTCACTTTTCTGCTGAACTACTGTGTATAAGTTATTTTCTGATGGTTTACTTTTAATGGGATTTTATTATTTTTTCAAAATATGTGACCATCTTGAGCATAGTGTTTCAAAGTTATCTAAAAGGAGAAAAGTATCATCAAAAATTGTGTTGTTGCTTACTGCAAGTAGGGTCTGTGACAAAAGTCATTGGAGGGAGATGCCTGTAATTCTGAAATAGATTTTAATTGCATGTCAAGCTTTTTGGATTGTTTTTCTAATGAAAGTATGTGCTATGTACTTTTATAGTAGATACTGCAAAAGGGAAAGAAAGAATCTGTTCAAATGGAAGGAGAACACTGAGATGAGGGAAAGAGGGAGAGAGAGAAAGAGAGAAAGAAAAAGAAAGAAGGAAAGAAAGAAAGAAAGAAAGAAAGAAAGAAAGAAAGAAAGAAAGAAAGAAAGAAAGAAAAAAGGAAGGAAGGAAGGAAGAAGGAAGGAAGGAAGGAAAGAAGGAAGGAAGGAAGGAAGGAAGGAAGGAAGGAAGGAAGGAAGGAAGGAAAGAAGGAAGGAAGGAAGGAAGCAAGGATGTACCTAAGTATATATAGGACAGCTTGAGTAATTGTACTGCTGACTTCTACGGTTTTACTGAAAGGAGCAATTAATGCTTAATTTTTTATCTTCTCCTTTGTAATTTCTTTTAACTTTTCAATACCAATTTTGCATGCTTATATCTGGTAATCCAAACAAATAATTTGAAGGTAACATTATGCAATACAACAAGCATTGTGAAATTTCTTTAGTGAAATTCTGTATCTTTTTTTTTTTTTCTTTTTTTGGAAGAACCAGGGATTGAACTCAGATCCTTGAAGTTGCAAGGGAAATGATTATTCTACTGAGCCATCTCCCGGCCCCTCTTGTTTTTTTAACTATTTTTTTAATTCTCTTTAAAAACTAAATAAAAGTTTGTACTATGTCTAGAACTTCAGGGAAGAGCTAGGCCTTAGTCTGGCAGCAACTAGACAACTGTCCCTAACTTGACACTGAAGACCATGGTGAAAGCATGCAGGAAGTCAAAAAGAAGCCCAACTGGTGGAGGTCAGGGAGACTGCCCATTATCCGCAGAATCTGCAGGGTAAGATTGGAAATGTAGCTCAGAGCACCAACCCTGATTGATATAGAGCAGGAGAGAAGGATGAACCCGGTCTCAGGCTTTTCTCTCATTGGACTACAGGGCTGGGCCACACAGCCCAGAACACAGAGCACCCATGGCCTGCCCAGCCAGCCATTGCCTTCTGAGTGCGCTAAGTCCTGCCCCCTCTGCCCTGGCTTACCTCCTCTGTCCCTGCCATTGTCTAAATCCAGCCAGAAATAGACCGACACTCAAGGGCCATGGTGATAATTGATCGCATTCTGAATGCCAAAGTTTATGAAGATGAATGACGCATAGAGGAGCAAATGCTGGCAGCTGTTAGGAGTCACACATACCAATGTATTTGTAGAAGGGAATACTACACAACAATGCAAAGGAACTGCAACTGCATGAAAAGTAGATGTGAATTTTACATCCAAATGCTGCCTCACAGAAGCAATATGTAAAATATATTCTTTGTATGTTTGCCTTTGTATAAATATTATGTGTTGTGTCCTTGCACATGAATGGAGTTTGAAATTCAGTGTACTGGAATATAATGCAAAGGTTACTCCTATAGTGATAAAGCTAAAGGAAAGCAAGAGAGAAGAGCTACACAAGGCAAGACCAAGGCTGAGTTGAGGGGGGCCTGGGGGCCACATGATTACCCGAGAGGCTGTGAGCCAGGATTCTGGTGAGGTAGGAAATGGCTATGAAGGTCTTAGTTTCCTAATAATGTATGAAGCTAGGTGTTTTTACTGTGAGGTTTATTCTGGGGAGAATTATGTTTTCCAGTTCTATCTGAGAGACACCTGCTCTGCTTGCTCTCCCCCCCCCCAACATCCCCACATCATCATCCTTGGAGTTCCTTACCTACATTTCCAGCTGCTTTTTGTCTTAGGATATAGACTTTTCCAGAATGTAACTTACATCACTGAAAACCATCAACATTTGAGTGTATTTTGAATGAATGGGTCCCATTGCTTTTCTGCCTTATTTTATGGGTGAAAGCTAGCATCTCTCTCATCTCTTACCATGAGTCGGACAACATGGGTGTGTTCTTCCATGGATAAGTGTTCTTCATTAGCTGTAGTAATTACTCCATCCCGTGGGCAGTGTTATTATGCTTGGTTCAGAGCTCTAGAAACCGAGATTGAGCAGTGAGGCTAAAGTGTCCAAAGACACAGTTACTCAGAACCGAAAATGACCTGGACCCACATCTCCTACCTCCACAAGCACTGCATGCTGCATTTCACTAACTGAGACGTGAGTCCATCAACAATTGCTTACCAATTAATTGTGCAATCCAAAGTTTGTGAAGCTAACATAGACTGACTTAGTAAATTCACCAAGATCACATCGCTTTTGAGGTCTATCAGTTTTCCAAAGGCGACACCCTAGTACTGTTCAGTGCTTTTCAGTTCATACCTTCACTATTCCACACAGCAGACACAGCTCTTTAGCTATCATACAGACACACACATGTGCAAGAACTCCCACATGTGATTACTGCTATGATTTTAGTTTGAAGAACACTAAAATGCATCCTCATGAATGGAAAACTACTTCTGCTCTTGTGCCAATGGGCTAAAATCTTTGTAAACTGCTCCTCCTCAACAGCGTGAGCCATATGCTACATACTCTTGTGATATTCTGTAAAATTAACTTTCCTGAAAATACCAAAGCTTCATGTTTTACAAATGCACTAATGATTGAGCTGTTTACAAACCCGTGGAAAGCATTGCCATTTCCCTAATGAATGCCCAGCACCCCAGCTGTCCTGGGAAAAGTTCCTCTTATCATCTCTCCTAACCATGTATGAGAAAATACCTGATTAGACACTGAATACATTCCCCACTGTAATTGCAAGGCATTTACAAATGATGCAAGAGACAAGTCTTTGGAAAGTTACACGTCTGCATGTTTTCTTCTATGTGAGAAACCTGGAATATCAGCGCACAAATGAAAATGATGAAGGAAATAGCTACCATTCTATTGCAAAAAAAAAAAAAAAAAAAAAAAGAAAACAAACCTCCATCCATTGTGCAATAAAAACCTTGGCTATTATATTCATATTTTCTCTCTTTCTGAGTAAGCATGTTTACATTTTTACTTCCGTAACTAGCATATTGATTCATTGTCAATTATTCTGTTAATTTTAAATGATGAATGATGACATTTTATCAGTTTTACTTGGCACAACACAATGTACATTTCAAAAGGGAAGAGGAGATTCAGGGCAAGGTGCTTGGAGTGTAGAAGGGGATTGGAGCAAGATGAGAGAGTGGGGCCATAGGGCTGGAAACAGGCAGGGGGAGCAGACAGACAGGCCAGTTCTTCATGTCCAACATCACCGCTGTGCATCACAGTCCTATGTCAACTTAAGAAAAGAAAAATAAATCTTTGTTTTACATCTAATCAATTGCTATTATATCAAACGTTGGAGAAGTCAGAGTTTTTGTGTATAAAGGTAGTGATGTGCACTGAATTTTCTCTCAGTCCTGCTCCTAAGCAACGTGCTTACCCATGGGTGACTAAATGTCTTGGTTAGTGGTTGCCATACTTATTCAAATACATGATAATAATCTTAACCTTCAGATTATATCAGTTCTATGATGAATGATTTACACAAAATAGAGAGGATTTCCAAATCTTGCCCTGAATCTCCTCTTTCCTTTTGAAATGTACATTGTGTTGTGCCAAGTAAAACGGACAAATGTCATCATTCATCATTTAAAATTATTAGAATAATTGGGCAATGAATCAGTATGCTAGTTATGGAAGTAAAAATGTAAACATGCTTACTCAGAAAGAGAGAAAATATGAATATAATAGCCAAGGTTTTTTTATTGCACAAAGGATGGAGGTTTTTTTTTTTTTTTTTTTACAATAGAATGGAAGCTATTTCTCTGCAAGTGTTTTGTATTCATTGTGCTTAAAGTTGGAAAAATGCATTACAGAAAACCAGTGTTCTACTCAAAGTTCATAAAAATGTGAAAGGTGCACACAATCTTAGAATGTTTATTGTCTTCTATTAATTTGTGAGACAACTTGATCTATGGGGCTTTTCCCCACTGGACTAAACACTCTTTGATACTGCTGTATGTGACTCAGTTGATACTTTTTGCTTCCTTGAGATAAATTTAGTGTGAAGTCAGAAAAGACAGAATGTTTGTCCATATTTCATTTAGCTCATCTTGGGTGTGTGGAAGTGCAATAGGACACAAAAGGGCAAGGCCCCTGCTCCTCCCTCATGGAATTCATTGTCCTGCCCCTTTAAAATGCTTTGATCTGCTGTAAATATGAGAATTTTACAGCAAATCAACTTTAGAGGGAAAGCCCAGTAAATAACCATAGAGTTTTTTTTTTTTCTTTTCTGAGCCTTCTCTTCTTTAAGTCAGGTTTTCCTAGTTGCACATGACTCTGGCTTTTCTTGTTTCCCTTTTTTCTTTCATTCTGATAGTTTTTCTGCAAATGTGTTTGTTGATGGTGCCTATATGCTTCACTGTGGGCTGGATTTCTGAGCTACTTAGTGAGCAAAAAAGCAAAATTATGTACCTAAATGAAGTACGTATTTTACCAGGAAGTAAGTGTAGTATAATTAAGAAATAATTTCTTTCCTGTTCTAATACATGTCAGCAGCTATCAGATGGTAAGTAAACTTATATTAGGGAGCTAGGCAGGGAAAGAGACAACTGTGGGGTCTTTGGCAGCCTGGACAACAAGTATTGGATGACCTCATCTCAGATGTTGAGGGCCGCTCAGGCACCTCAGCTGTCATGCAAGAACAGATCAAAGTCAAAGAGATGAATCAGACTAAAGCAATTATCCAGTCAAGAGTGCAGCTCTGCATTAGTCACTTTCTGGTTGGAGGCCCAAAGCACCCCACATCTGTAGCTCAAAGGAGAGGTGTATTTGGGTCACAGTTTCCTGTAGGGGCAATCCAGGCTCCAGGACAAAAGTGGCAGGTGGAGAAGAGCTGCCCACCCTGTGGCAACTGGGAAACAGAGGAAGGGAGCACCTGGGAAAGGGCCACACCTGTCTTTCTCACATCCCCAGAGACCCACACCCAAGCACCCCCACCCTCCAGAGCAGTCAGCTTGTCTCCAGGGCCCAAGCGCATGGCTCAGCTCCATGGGAGACCTGGAAGGAGCATTTTATACCTAAACAATAACATTCTTTTCCTGGTGCCCAAAAGGTTCGTGTTCATCTCACGTGCAAAATGCATTTAATCCAATTCTAAAAGGCAACAGCTTTTTAACATTTTCAGATTCCTCAAGAGTCCTAATCTAAAATCTTCTCTGAGACTCAGACCTGATCAACAAGCCTCTATAAAAATCAAGAAGCAAGTTGAGCGTTTCCCACATAGCCTGGGATGGGGAAGGCATTCATTTTAAAATGAAAGAGTAGGGTATAGAAAAAAAAATGGTCTTAAGTCAGATCCAAGTCCAGTAAGACAAATGTCAAATCCCCTTCGCTACTTCTGCCATCTGGGGAATGCGGTGGCAAGGTGCAGGCTCTAGAAGGCTTGGGCAGCTCCACCACGATGACCTTGTCTCCAGCTCACATAAGCTCCCTGTGGGGCTGGTTCCACTCTCTGCCTGAGATATTTCTAAGAAGAAGGTCCACATTCTTGGTATCTCCAACTTTCGTTGGACAATGAGAGCACACATCGTTCTCTCAGAGGAACATTCCCTGACCTCCCAAGAATTTCTTTGAATTCTGGGTAGAAGTCACCACAACTCTGCAGGCCTGTAAAACCAGCAATAAGTAGATGATGCCAAGGGGTGTCATCAACCCAGGCAACAACCAGGCTTCCTGGGACCATGGCTGAAGATGCACCTGAGTCCTTGCAGGGCTCAACATAGTGAAGTGCATCCTCAGGAACCTAGGTGGTCCTGCTTGAGCAAGGGCCCAGGGGCTCTCTTCACAAATGAAATATACACTTTTGCAACTATGAGCCTGCGGGCCCATGAAATGCCTTCAGGCTGTCTTTCCTATCACCTTAAAGCAAAGTGCTAGGCTACTTTCAATGGTAATCTTTGAGCAACTACAATCTCCTTTGCTCCAGCTTTATAGGTGTTTTCTTTTGAGGTCAGATTTCATATTCCTCGGCTCTACTTTTTGCCTTAGATTTTCACTATAAATCTGGTTGTCATCAAGGACTAGTTACTATGCTACAGCTTAAACACTGGACTACCTTTAATTTTTTTCCATCAATTTGAGTAGCTTGCAACCATGAAATGAAGCATCATGAAGATTGGTAGGACACAGAACAGTATAGGCATACTCTTTACCAGGATGAAACATGCTGTCCAAGTTAGTGGGACAAAATACCCAATACCCCAAACTGAGGAAGGAAAGGCTAATTTATCTCACAGTTAGTGGAGGCTTCATTCATACTGGGCTGTCTCTAAGGCAGAGTGGCACACGGCAGAGGGAAGCCATTCCTGGCAGTGGAAAACAAGTAAATGCAAAGGAAGGAAGGCTTGCTGTGGCACCTAGTAAATTTGTCTCCCCTCCATATAGTGTGTAAAGATGACCCACCCCAGGGCCTGTGTAGCACTCACACCCATAATTCCCACATTGAATAATGAATTAATCACAAACTCTGTGAGCCCACCCCAATGACGGCATGAGGCTTTGTGGGGGGCACCTACACACAAAGTGTAACACATGCACAGCCTCTAGTCTAGTGTACACTATGGTCTGTTTTCCCAACTACAACCTCCTGAGTCTGGCCTTTACTCTTCCCATTCCATCAGCGTTTTGGCCTTGTAAAATCCAACCAGAATTACCCATCAAATCAAACTTTTTTCCAGCTTGTCTATCCATACTTTTCTGCACTCCTCCTTCAAACAAGTTCCATAGCCTTTTGTACCTCATAGGCAGGTATAATTACAGTGATGGTCCCATTCTCTGGTATCAATTCCAGTTCTCTGGTTTTTTTTTTTTTTTGTGCCAACAGATTATGGGAGGGAAGATTTATTGGCTTACAGTTTCCAATGGGATCAGTACAAAGTCAGCTGGCTCCAAGGCAACACTGGCCTGTGGAAAGGTTGGTAGAAAAGAGTTGCTCAAAAAAATAGCATCAAAAAATCAGTGAGCAAAGGGAAAATCTGGAAAAAAAAGAATAAACTCTTCCAGGTAATGAACCACATCTGGTCATGGTGACTTCTCCTAAGAGTACTACACTCCTCACCCAATCACCTTTTGAAAGTCCCATCTGTGATGATATAAGACTTTGGATGGGACACCTTAGGTCTAAACAAGACCCCAGTGGTAACAAGAGTGATGGAAGGGCTGGCGGTATAGCGCAGCGGACTAAGCGCTTACTTAGGTAAACACAGGGACTAGTGTTCGATCCCTGGTTCCATATGCTGTGCCAGCCCTGCCTGCACCTGTAATCCCAGCTCTAAGGAGGCAGAAAGCAGGAAAATCACTGTGAATGTGGGCTTCATGGTGAGACCCTGTACAAAAAAAAAAAAAAAAAAAAAAAAAAAAAAGAGTGATGCACATGAACAGTTCTATATGTTGCTTTGTAGGATTATCTAATAACCTGAATGTTACATAGATAAGAAAGAAATAGAGATTAATGAATACATTTGTGATGAACAACTGAAAGGATGATGTTGTTATGCTTCAGGAAAAGAAGGCTATAAGAAACACCTGCTCTGACAAGATGAGGAATCCCTCCGTGGACAGCCCACTTTGAGATCTATGTTGGACATCTAAGTGAAGAAATTAAAAGGGCAGTGGGATTTACAAATCCATAAGTAATGGTTATGTGTTTTCAACATAGGGGCAGGTACTTAAGGCAGAAGACTAGAAGAAATTGCAAAGGAGTATAGAAAATAATTCAAAAGAACAAATTGATCCATGAATAAGCCAGAGTAAGATACAGATCATCAAATATGTTAAGATAGGAACCTGGTGTGATGGGGTATGCTTATCACCCCAGCTACTGAGGAGACTGACACCAGAGGATCACAAGTTCAAGACCAAACAGGAAACTCACCAAAGACTGTCTCAAGAGAAAATACCAATTTATAAAAGGTTAAGGGGAGTAGTGTGGTAGTGAAGATTTGTCTAACATGTGCAAAGTTCTAGGGCCAATTTCCACCCCCCCCAATAAAACAGCTGAGAATGGGTGAGCACTTAAATAGGAGAAAATTCAAATGTATATGATACATATGATGTACATCAAGGGAAAACACATCAAGTAAGAGAGATTTATGAGCTGGTAGGTGAGGTGCCAAGACACAGGGCAGAGCTCTCACTGCATGTGTGAGAGCAACCCTAGTGACCTTGAACAGCGAAGTCTCTAGATGGAGGGAGGGAAATCCTGCAAAGATCTCAATTTAACTCAGCCTATGACTGAAATTCCTCTATACCTCTTGCGTGCCATTACTTTATTGTTCCTGCAGGTGTTATTGTTTCAGCATTGTTGTTGTGAGCCTGCTCTACTTCCTCAGACTTAGGCCTATCTACTCTGATGTGTCTTTTGTCTTTTCTAATATAGTGGTGAAAACCATCAGGAAAGGTAGCAAAAAGGTCATTATTTTTAGTTTCATTATTTGCCTTCCTACAACATCTGGATGCCATTTAATCTCTTTGTCTTCTTTTTCTTGTTCTTTTTCTTTCTTTCTTTTTTTTTTTTTTTTTTTTTTTTTTTTTTTTTTTTTTTTTTTTTTTTTTTTTTTGTTGCAGAACCAGAGATTGACAGGGAAGCACTTATTCCACTAAGCCACATGCTCAGTCCCTCTTTGCCTTCTTTCTGTTGGGCAGTGCGTGCCTTAAAGGGCTATGACAACACTTGACAGTGAGTAGCTCATAGCAAGTGTTCAGTGAGTGATATGCACCAATATTTCTCTGCAACTACAGTTCTCTATTGTGTCTTCTAGTGTCATATCACTCAATGAAATATTCCTGGAAATTTCATAACTCTTCCATTCATCGAAAGAAAGCCCTGTAATGCCCTTCTGTCTTTGATTCTGGGAGTCTCTAGTATTGTGAATCACACAATGAAAGCCATTCTTTTAGGATAGTAGAGGACCCTAAGTTCCTGAAGTAGCCTAACCTTGAGGATGACCACCCTGAAGAAGAATGACTCGAACATATCCTTTCTGGTACTTCTTTTTGACAACTCTTTGGTTTCTACCTACTTGGGCCCTGGCTCCTCTGGTTCTATTTCTTTCCCTGGAGTTCTGTATATGTCCCAGTCATGCTTTCTTCACATCAGTCTGAATTTCTTTTACCTAAAATTATCTTCCAACCCTCAAGATAGTAGAGATTTCTATTTAACTTTAATAATATACCTAAATTGAAACATGGTGTATAGCGTTGGGACAGAGGCCTAAGTAGCTGGATGAAAAGCAAGAAAGACAGGTAGATGACAGTAGGAATATTGGCCTGGAAGGCAAACAAAGTTGGCCTCAATTCTTGGCTCTGCTGTAATTTGGGGCAATATCCTGGTAAAGCCCTATAAGGGAATCAGCGGACAAATATGTCCCTTAGTAAAGCTGGCTTTATTATTTATTTAGAACAAGTGAGACAATGTCTGTTGCAGTCTCAATAGTGTTTTAAAGAAGCAAAATTAATAAAGAATTTCCAAAGAGCTCTTGGACCTGAGATGATAATTTCAGGCTGAGTCTCATCTCTCAAAGCAGAAATTTGGTTTAAATATTGTTTAGAGTCTACGAAAAAAATATCCTGCACTGTTAGTTACAATAAACAAAGGATGCCTGGATGCCAAGTCATTTTGATGAGCGAGCCGTAGGCTGTGATAAGTAAACTGCTTGTCCACTTTTGCCTCCTGAATCCCAGTAGCAAGGATGCCCTGGAGTGAGGCACTCAGGAGCTGACTGGGTTTTGCACTGTGGACACAGATTTAGGAAAGTAATGTCTGGTTGTTGTATTTAGCATAGGAATTGGGTTGGCTTCATTTTAGACTCAATGTGTTCTTTTCGCCTCAGAGTCTTTAGATTTGAAGTGTAAATTGTAAGTAGTTCAACAAATTAACGTATGCAGAGTGCTTATGTATGCACAGAGTGTCATAAAGATGTCTGACAGCTGGTAGCATTTCATAGGTCCTTATTGAGCAAGTTATGCGTGTAATGACGCCAGTGTCAGAGAATCCACTTCAGTTCTGGAAGATTACATCTTACTCTGTATCCTGCAGTATTTTACAAACTTCATCTTTTAGCTTCCCATATCTGACAATAGAAATACACAAAACGGGTCCAGGTGGTGCTCACCTGTAATCTCAGTACTCAGGAGCTGAAGCAGGAGGATCCTGTAAGGATTACTTGGTCTACAACACAAATTCAAGCCTGGGGTGGGCTACCCTGTGTCAACAAAGCAACAGCAACAAAAATGCAGAAACCACATTTTTATTATTTATTATTATTTAATATGTATTTATGTATTTATTCATACTTAGACAGAGTGTACATGCTGTACAGGGTCTCACTACTAGATTGGAATCCTAGTGATCCTCCTGTTTACAGCCTTCCAAGTGCTGGGATTACAGGTTTTCGCTACCATGCCCAGTCTCAATCCCTGCCTCAGTGATCCCTGGAAGTGGGGCCTGCATGGCAGGCCTGGGGATTGGACTCTGGGTCTCTGGGTCTGCCTAAACAGGTGCTTTAATCCACTGAGCTATTTGCCCAGCCCCTAGGAACCACATTTTGATGTTGTTTTGCTTGTGATGATAACCACCATCAGTGCTCTGTGACCCTATAATGAATATGCATTGCTTTATTTTCAGAATGACATGAATTACATAGCATCCAGTGGACTTCTGTTCAAAGATGGCAAAAAGCGCATTGATTACATCCTGGTTTATAGAAAGACAAACATACAGTATGACAAGAGGAACACATTTGAGAAGAACCTCCGAGCGGAAGGCCTGATGCTGGAGAAGGAGGTGGGTGCCTCGCCGACATTAGCATGTGTCATAGCACTGTGGAACGAACATGATCACTTGGGCTTTAGTACTGAAGATGCCTACCACACACACAGGGCTACAAATTATACTGTCATTTTCTCCAGTTGTGAAATAAATATGTGGTTCAGTTTCAATAGAAATATGTTCACTTGCTGCTACATCTATGTTCAATTTAAATATTTTCTGAGGTCATTTCTACAATTCGAAAGAGTGAGTAATGATTATATCTTTGTAAAGTCAGTTTAAAAATCTTGTGAAAAGAAAACTAACATGTGGAAAGTGCCGACCATGCTGCTAACGTCTGCATCTTCTTTCTCCAACTGTGCCATCCCCTCGAGGCTTCTTCTTTTGTGCTTATGAAAACTCATTGAAAGGATTTATTTTCTTTCTAGTGCAAGTAGCAAAGTCACTGAGGAAAAGGTAGAAAACATAAGAAAGCATATTCTTGTTGTTTTATAATTCAAAACTTGCCATGATGCTCTTAGTTAAATTTTCTGTCTTTTAAATCCCATATTTATACTAGAGAAAGGGGAAAAAAGCACATAATGTGAAAAATGTATGTAGAAATGTGCAAAATCCATACTCTTCTCTCCCTCGGTGCCCCCATTAATAGCTACATTTTTCCCTAATAGGAGCCTTCAATAGATTGCCTATGTATAAGCATATAGAAATTTTATGCAAAATTAATTACATTATATGTATAATTTTTCTTGCTACTCAACTACAGTGTAAGCAATATATTATGGCTCTCCCACATTCCCACCACATTTAGAATCAACACGTTTGGGGTTTTTTGGTTTATTGGCTTGTTTGTGTTCCTTCTTTCTTTCTTTCTTTCTTTTTTTCTTTTTTTTTTGGCTTGGTGTATAATATTTCACCTTGAGGATCCACAACAAACCTCTTTAGAGAAATAAATATAAATTACATACCAGAGACATGCTTAAATTATGATCACTAGGATTTAACAAACTTTATTTTAAAAATGGGAATAATGAGGTTTTAAAAAAGTCTAATGATTTCTTTGATTAGATATCTATATAATTTGTGTAGTAAGGTGTAACACTCTGTTAACAGGCAGTTAGACTACAGCACCTTCCTCTCAAGTTCTTTTTCAGCATAGAATTATCCTGGAAAAATTTTCCCCCTGAGAAGCACACGTCAGAAAGTGCTAGTCTGTAATGTGCTCACTCCGTGAGGAAGGAGTTGCTCACCCCTTAGAACGGGTTACGGAAAAGAAAAGGGAAAGCAGACTTCTATCTGCTACAGACTCCTTGAGTTGAGTCTTCTACGCCCATTCTGGGAAGGAGTGCCCCTACCATGGCGCTATCTAAACCAAGAAGTATTCACTGAGAGGGTTGGCCAAATAGCTGAGCAGATTAAAGCACCTACTTAGACAGAGGGAGGCAGCAGCCAGGGTTTGATCCCCAGTGTGTGGTGCCAGCATGGTGGTTTGCACCTGTAATCCCAGCTCTTTGGGAGGCAAAACACGGGCAGATCACTACAAGTCTGATCTACATAGTGAGACCCTGTAGTCCTGGTAGATCCTTACTAAAAAATACAAAAAAAAAAAAAAAAAGTGTATTCTCTGAGAGAATTGTCTCCTGAGCTCAGGCTTCTGACAGGTACTTGGCAGAATAGTTTCATGCCTCTGTTGTTGCCGGACAGATTTTCCATTCCAGGCTGTTCTGTCACCAGGCCACCCTACTAATTTCCAAGGATCTGTTCCCACATTTCCGTGAAATGCAAGTGCCAGGAAGCTGGGGTGGGGGTGGGGAGGTGGAATGCAAAGCCAGCTGCCCCAGGCCCTACAAACCTTACTGTTGTGTTGAATAGAATTTCTGGCCTCAACTTCCTTGTTCTCTTGCACATCTTCAGGTTAAGGCAGATGATGTCATTTCCCGGGACGAAATGATTTAGCACACCCCCTTTTCCATATTCCATGTGGACTGTTGCCTTTGCAGGTGAACTGATGCATCTTTCTATCTTCCCTCTGAAGGGACCCTGCAGTCTGTGTAACAAACTATGCCTAAGAGAGCGATGCAGAGATTTGTTATACCCCTTCCACCTACCACTTGCCTAACTAAGGAATCATTTCAGAGATTTTGCACAATGAAGACTGTTAGGTCTGAGAAGCCCACTGCGTGAAGAAAGACTCCAAGAGACGTCCTCTCATGCAAAAGCAAGGGGATTTTATTTTCCATGCACGCATGGGGCTCCCTGAATGCGCAGGAACAGAGAAGCCCCGAGGAGCTGACCTTGGGCTGGGTTTTAAGCCCGAAGACAAAGGGAGGAGGGGTTTGAGAATATTTGACTTTTTAGGGTAACTAAGAGGGGTAGGTCAAAGGGCCACTACTAGCTAACTCTGTGGTTTTAGCTGCATTCCCAGAACGGGTGGGTTTACTTGTGTAAAGTGACAAC
>PVKA01006982.1:63528-80425 GCA_004027165.1 Ctenomys sociabilis
GGAGATTAAATGTTTTCCCAAGCTAGGCCTGAGGTTTATGACCCCACCTGAGGTTTTTATGTCCTCTTTGTTTTAGGAACAGGGATTACAGGCCCTAGTGGGGCAAAGGTTCACAGCATTAGTTCATTAGGCAGTAATTTAGCTGACAAGGTTAGCTGATGTACTAAGGCGGCGCATACAGAACAGAATGGCGACGTAACCTCATGTATGTCTTTAGAGATTATTTGGGCCCTACAAGACCAAACCACTCAAAATGACTTTGCACCTCTAATCATGGTGAAATATTCATGCTAGGATACCCTTTCCAGTTTCAAACTCTGATAAGTGACCTAGCAGAGAACTGAGTGGGCCCAGCAGGGTTTAGGACATGACCAGGATCTAATCTGGATGACCAAAGATGATCAGATGACACTGAGGCAGTCCAACTGAAAAGGTAAACTGAAATGAGATAGGACAAGTGGACAGCACTAAAACACGTGACTAGAGGGCTGCATGGTGTTCAAGGATGGGTGCACACCAGAACCACACAGGGATGTTTTGAACTACTGGTGCCATACCTGGAGACAGCGTGGTCTGAGTAAGTGTCAGGACGGGCACGGTGGAAATGACAATGGTGTAAATTTTGGTTGTCACACTAGAACAAACAGCAAGCTGTTGGGTGCTCCTCAACATGATACTTGTTTGTTTTCCAAAAAGATAACTCATATTGCTGGAGAAGAGCAGGGGCCTCAAGGCAGGACTGGCTGCTGAGTCACGGGTGCTATTAGAGATGGGCAGGAAGGTATAGATCCTGATGAATACATGTATCTATGCATGCTTTGTGTGGTGCTTTGAGTGTATAAAAAAAAAATAAAAAAAAAAAAAAAAACAGCTCAAGGTAGTTTGGCTTTATGTCTTAAGCACTTCATTGTTTATATCCAAAGAGCATTAACATAGCATCTATTGCATGCCTAATTCTGGAAGCCTAATTCCTAATACAGGAATCAACAGACAATTGACCCTATTCTCATGGAAATGATACAGGGGAGTAAAACTCCCAACCTGACCTTGATGAGTTCATGTTCTCTAAAACTGAAGGAGGGGAGATGGCTCAGTAGAGTAAGTGCTTGCTTGGCAAGTGCAAGGGCCTGAGTTCAATCCCCAGGTCAGTCAAAACCGAAGAAGGAATTTTAGGAACAAACGGAGGTTGAGGAAAAAACTTTATTGGATAGAAAAGCTTCTGTCGGAGAGGAACAGAAGGGAGGCCCAAGCAGGTTGCCCAGGAAGCTGCCTCTTTTGGGTACTTTTATAGGGCAAAACCATGCGGGGCTAAAAGGTAGAGAAGGGGGTCTAGCTTTGGTGGATGTAGGGTGGGACAAAACTATGGTCAACCAATGGGATTACAAGCACCATTGTTCAGGTAAAGTTGATTAGGCCCAGGATCAAATGGGGAAGCGAGTCAAGTAGTAAGCGGGCATGATAGTAAGCGGGCATGAATAGGGGTCAGGGTCTCTTCCCCTTGGGGTTGGGATAGTGACTCACTTGGGTCTTTTCAGGCGATCCCTACCTATTTAGAATATCAATCCCTGATGTTATTCTTTTAGCATTTGTTTGGCCTTTAGATCTGGTTCACAGCAGGAGCCTCCATCCCTCCCAGAGTTGCAAACATCTTGTTTCCTGTATTATTTCTTTCCAGGGCTTGGCCCTACCTGACTGCCTAAAAAACATTTCTAACTCTGTTGCCTGCAACAGGAAGAAATGTTACCATTAAATAAAAACGGAGGGCATAGTGAGGAACGCAAGTCACTACAGAGAACAAGATGGTGTCACGCACAGAGTGTGGCCCTGTGACACAGCATGTGTGAGCTGAAAGAAAGGGACCTGAAGGAGCAAGAGTGCAGTGTGGGAGGCCAAGGAGGAGCCCTCTCTGCAGGAGGAGGAAACTTCGCTGACTGTAAAGGAGTGGACGGATTTGTGCAGGTGGGGGAGAGTTCACAGGAACGAAAAGCCGGTGGGGGTGTCCCTGCAAAATCCAAGCAGAGATATTTAGGGTTCGTGTCTAGAAGCGTAGAGGGCCCGACCTGAGGATAAGTGCTTAGTCTTAGAATAGGGCTGGAAAGAGAAACACGCATTTGGGTGAACTCCTTAGCCACAACATGGAGCTAACTGAAGTAGGCGGTTATGTTGTGGAGGGGAGAAACTGGCAGGAGCCAGGGGCAGGGAGAGAGCGAGCCTGGAGGTGCCCCCAGCTTGCGCTTGGGTAGAATCCTGCTGAGAAGCCCAATCAGCCCCAAGAGGCACGATCGCTGGGGACCTGAGAGGCTGGGACAGCAGTGAGCTCCCTGTCTGTAGCAGAGGCCTGGACCAGCGCTGACTACCACAAGGGAAGAGCGAAGAGGTCCGCGATGAGGGTGAGAAGCTGAGTCCCCGCTGGCCTGGCTGAGAGGGGGAGACCACAGCAGCCAGAGAGGAGGGCGGTGTGGGGGGTGGAAGGTCTCACATTTTTTATCTTTAATTCACCTTTTAATTTATTTGTTTCTCTTTTTCATAGAATGATTACATGGTGGTGGGTAAGATGCAGTAAGTACAAACACAGAGAAGGGAGAGGGGCTGGGCACAGGGGACAGCAGGGAGGAGAGGTAGAGGAGATGGGATCAGAGCTTAGGGAGAAGGAAAGATCAGCAGTTAAGAGTAGTTTGCCGGCAAAGAGGGGACAGTCAGTAGGGACAAGGGAGGACACAAAAGATCTGTGCATTATATTTCAACTATCTTTTTTTGTTGTTGTTGCTGCACCAGGGATTGAACTTAGGATCCTGTGCTTGCCAGGCAAGCACTTATTCTACTGAGCTATCTCCCCAGGCTCTCAACTATCATTTTTTACAAATGTTTATTTGATTTGTCATAGATTTTTTTTTTTTTTTTTTTACCATTTTTTATTGATTTTTGTCTACACAATTCAGACTCATAGAGATCCTCTTGTCTCAGCCTCCCCAGTGCTGGGATCACAGGTGTGTGCCACCACACCCAGTTTCGGTGGCCAGTTCAGGTTCCAGGGCACAGCATGTGGTTCTAGGGATCGAAATCAGGTTCTTGTGCTTGCCCTACAGGCACTTAGGCTACTGAACGTACTCCCCAGCCCCAGGTCATAGATAGTTTTATTAAAAAGGTTATGTTTTTACTTACATTTTTTATCTTTTCTGAGTAACACCTTTTTTTCAGTATTAGGGATAGAACCCAGGGCCTTTGCACTAATCAGCATTCTCTGCTTCCTTGAGTGTTCTCTCTCTGGCCCTCTCCCTGTCTCTGTCTCTCTGTCTTTCTATCTCTGTGTCTCTGTCTCTGTCTCTCATTCTTCGTCTATCTGTCTGTGTCTTTCTCAGTCTCTCTGTTTCTCTCTCTCTCTCTCTGTTTCTCTCTCTCTGTCTCTCTCATACTCTCCATTAATGAGATAGATTCTTCCTGAATCACTAAGCTGCCGTGGCTGGGCCAAGGTGACCTTGTTCTCCTGCTTTCTCAGCCTCCTGGGGTACTGGAATCACAGTCCAACAACTGAGTGACTTTCTCTAACAGGTTTTTTTTTTTTTTTTTTTTTTTTTGACTCCTACATAAGTTGCTCTTTTGTCAGTCCCAGCCTGTGGCATGCAGTGCTCATGCTGCTCCAGGGAAGTTGGCCCAAGGCTCATCTTCCTTCCTTTTGCCACCCCTCCCCCTTTCCCAATCTCTCTGCCCCTTCTCTGTTTCCCATCTCTTTTTCACTTCATAAATAAAGAGCAAAATTGTAACTAAATAATTTATTGAAACTAGCTTTCTATTCCCCAGCTAGTGCATAAAATTAGCCTGTTCGGCAGATTGTATCATAAAACATGCTACAGATCAAAAACCCTGCACACTAGACCTTTAAGCTCACCATAGCCGATGATCACTGATGTTTCAGCAGCTTCACTCACAAGCACTTCACTCACAAATGAAGCTTCATTGCATTTCCTACAGCTCTGAGGAGCAGAAGCTCTTGGGAGCCACAGGGGCCCCAGCCTGCACTTCTGCACCCAGGGTCTGCAATGCTCCTTAAGCTTCCCTTGTTCCTCCTCCTTCCTTGAGGCTGCATCCCTTGTGATTGCCATTCTAGCTAGACAGGAAAGGCCTTGGCCCTCAGGGACTCTGGGACCCGAAGGAGATGCCCCTCCCGCCCCTCCCCTTAGTGAAGTGTTCCCTGCCGGGCGCCCTCACCGAGGCAGCGGCTCTCACTCCTGTTCACCCGCACCGGAAGAGCAAGGGACTGTGAGGACACTGAACAGCAACCTTGGACACTCTGTCCAGCGCACCCCTAACAGTCATTACGATGCAGTGGTATTTTCCTCTTCTCAGCAGACAGGTGGAAAAACTTTCGGATGGTACAATATGACTTTAGTGCATTTTTGAACTATGTTTCCTGCTAGCTTGGTAAGTACTCTTCACACTGAAATATCCAATCCAATATTCCGTGGCAGCATATGCTTTAATTGCCTCTCAGAGTTTCTCCTAGTGAATCCAGGGCCTTTGTTGCCAATTTAACTTGTAATCAACTAAATTAAAAATATTTAGGGCTTCTTAGAAGACAGAGGAAAATGTATCTGTGAAAATGTCAGCGGGAAGTAGTGTGCTTGCTAACTGAAAGGAGGAGACTAGGAAATGGCCCTTGGTTTTTGTTTTGTTTTGCTTTTTTACGTCTGTGATGGGATCAAAATATATAGTGACTGTTTAAATTTTAAAACTCACATCACAGTAAGCGAATCGCTCCCTCCCACATCCTGCCCTGTCTTCTGTCCTCCTGAAGTACTCCTGCCAGGGCCCCTTCTACGGCATCTTGCGAGGGTGAGCTGTGCGGTGCAGTGCTATCCAGTGAGGCAGAGCATCTGCTCCCCTCCACTAGCCAGGCCTGGCCTCGGGGCTCCCTTGGCTGCCCGCCCCCCTCTCCCCCACCGCCATCAAACTGGCAACGAAGGGGAAAGATTTTGATTCAATTCAGGACATAGAGGCCGCAAGGACTACACAGCCAAGCCATCCAGAAAGGGAAAAAGAACTTCCAGAACTGCCTCAGAAGGTGTCAAAAGGATTGGCATGTGCGCAAAGCAAGGGATGGGGGCTGTGGAGAAGGATTCATGGAGATAGGTCTTCTACTAGAATAATTTTCCATTAAATATGAACACCATATTTTTGCTCATATTACACACTCACCAGAGGTATCCTTGCATCTCTCGTTGAGTACTGGGTGGGCATTTCCAATACTCACCACACTGCATGCTAACAGATACTTTCTAAATGGCGTTATCATTATTAGATAGCAGTGCATAGCTGCAACTCATCTGGGTGAACAGTAGAGGATTTGTGATTGTTCCGATGGGAGCTTTGTAATCTCTGCAGCTTCCACAACATCAGCCATGTCTTTCTCTTAGACTTAAGGCCATGAGGTAGCCCACACTATGTTCAGTGACAAACACTTACAGAGTGACTTTCTAAAACTTAAGCTTTAGGGCCGGGCAAGTAGCTCAGTGGACTGGGGCATTCCAGATCTGATGTGCCAACCCTGCCTCTGGGGTGTGTTGAGATGACAATTGAGACTGGGGGTGGTGGCACGGAACCTGTCTGTAATCCCAGCTTCTGGGAGGCTGTAAACAGGCAAATCACTATGAGTCCAGTCTAGAAGTGAGACCCTGAACACGCTGCAGACCCTTCTGTAAATCACAAAAGAGAAAAGAAAAAGGAAACTAAAGCTTAAACTTTAGAATCCCTCTTCTCTCAAGAGTGAACCTTGTACCTACTCAGAATTTGGGGTGGAATGATTAAATGATAATGTGAAGTGCGAGGGCTGTGGGAGTTTTGTTCCCCTGAGAACCCTGAACAAAGGAGTACCAGGCAGGCAGAGTTTGATTTCGACAAGGAGGGTAACCTTCATTGCTGAAAGCACAGCCTTCCCCCAGCACCTGCCCAGTAGTGGGGAAAAAAACAACTTCCCAGGATACCACTTTTTCTAAGTTGAAGTATGACAAAATAAAATCTATGTGAAGAAGTTATAGAATATATATATTGTATATTTGCATACATATATAATATATTTACATATAATACATGCATATGTGATAAATTTGCTTTCATTGTGTTTGCAGATATATACAAAATAACAAATGCTCTGCCTATGTGTATGCTTAGCTTGATATTTTTCACCTTGACAGTAGTCACTGTCACACAAGAACTTCCCTCCAAAGCAGCCTTTTATTTCAGATTATTAGATTATTTCATCCGTGAACAATCCACAGCAATGAATTAGTAACCAGCACTTGGCAAGTCGTTTGTAATGTTAAATTGGCTCCTGGCCATAGGCCTTATTGCGTGGTAGTTCTGGCCAGGGGCCTTGTCCTCAGCATTGCTTGCTTAGGGTTAGGTTTAGGGACCACAGGTGTTCATTCTCCCGTGTGGCACAGTTTTGCAAGGGCCATCGTGAGCAGAAGCTCCGATGCATGAGGAGCAAGGCAGCCTCCTCCCCGCCATCCTGCATTAGAAGTAGAAGGAGATTCCCTGACAGGCAACAGAAGAGTGAGACACAAGGGAAGCCAGGACAGAGAAAGACAGTTGTCTACGGGACCAGAGGGTGGCGGCAGAGAGCAGCAGGGAGCGTGCAGGAGGCTGTAGGGCTGCGCGCGTCTCGGAGAAACTGGCCAATCAAGGTCCAGAGAACTGTAGGGCCTTCGCTGAGGAGCGCACGTCGATATATGCAGGGTGACCTACAGACCCAGTAAATATTTAATTTTGGCAAATTACAGTAAAAGACACAGCGCCATTAATTCCCTTCAAATCCTTCACCTGGCTTTGGACACTTAGCCCGCTGGCCTTCCCACTTCCTGAATCAGACCTGCAGACCTCTTTTGAGAATCTGCAGCTGTGCTTGCCTGGCTGCCTTGATGTCCTTAAGTGACCCAAAACTTTTGCCATGCATAGCCACTTGCACTTTTGGGGGTGGGACTGGAAGGGCCTCTCTACGACGACGTTGGGTGAGCCTGCCTTTCCACAGGGTGGCACTTGGCAGCAGCACACACCGCATCTTTCATCACACCTGGCAAAGGAACCCGTGAAAGACGATGTCCAAAGCTTCTTTAGAAAGTGGAGCCCTAAATGTAAATACCCAAATAACAGTAGATAAGATGACATAGGGAGGTAGCTGTTTTGCAAACAGGAAGAGGGTCAAGAGGAGATGGTGGAGGTGAAGGAAAAGGAAGGGAGATGTGTTTGTAGGGGAGCTGGTGCCCCACGGGGAACTCAGTTGGTGCGTGCTGCTACTGGCTGCTAATCAAAAAATAAAATACAGGAGGTGCAAACAGTAAAGTCTTTTGAAAATGGAAAGAGCCTCTAGAGATGGAACGGGGAGAAGTCACCAGTTAGGGAAGCTCTGGGTGCACCCCAGCACCCATGGTGCGTATGGCCATTACGGGCCGCAGCCTTCATCAGAATAGACTGTGAAAAGAAAGTGGCCAGAATGACAGCATAAGTATGTTCAAAGCAAGGGGTAGCGTTTATGGCAGTGTGTCATGTACTGTAATAATATTTTTAAAATTTAAATATAGTCCGAAAAATAAATAAATAAATAAATAAATAAATAAATAAATATAGTCCGTATTTTGTGTATTTGTGCAAGTATTGGATAATGTAAGTACATACAATAGAGACACATCTTTGAAGGAAATTGCAAAGTCTATGTAAATATACCGTATATTACAGCTTATAGTCACTTTATATATTTATTTATTTATTTTAATTTATGTTTTTGGTACAGAGCCTCACTACATGGGTCAGACTTGTAGTGATTCTGCTTTTTTCAGCCTCCCCAGCCCTGGGATTACAGGCATGTGTCAAAACACCAGTCTCGGTGACCGGCTCAGCATGCCCCAGGGGTGGAGCCAGCATGGCATGTGATGCCAGGAATTGATCCCAGGTCCTACACTTACCTGAGTAGGCACTTGGTCTGCTGAGCCCTCACTAGCCCCTCACTTTATATTACGAAAGAAAACAATTAGCCTTCTGGTTGAAGTCCTAATTGAGATGCCTATCACTCTGAATTTTTCCTGAATCATAAGGCATTCCAGGGGTTGTGCTTGTGTAAATCCAAGTCTCTTATACAAGGCAAACAAAGCCACGGGACCAAGCCTGCCATGGTGTGCACATGGCCTGTACCGAGAACCGGAAGACAGTCTCCCTCCTGATGCTTCCCAGCCCCCGCTTCCGCCTGGTGGCATCGGACTCCAGAAGCAAGCTCTGGCAGCAGAGCAGCTCTCAGAGAGCCCAGGGAAGCTCACCCTGTATGCCAGCACCCACACCCACTGGGTAGCCGGTCACTCTTGCTCTCAGGCAAGCAGAAAACTGGAACTCAGAGGGCTCGACTGATCTCTCAAGCTCATAGCACCAAGCAGCAGTAGAGATGAAGTTTCTATCGAACACTTAGCTTTTTTTGATGTACGCTGTCATGTACGATGGGTGCATCCCTCACATGGAGTTGCTGCATGCGCAGAGAACACCCTTTTCCTTGTCCCTTCTTTTTTCTGACTTTCTGATCCCCTTCCCATTGGGGAAATATTTATTTCCCTATCTCCTATTTTGTACCTTTCGTTTTGTTCTTTATTTCTATTTTGCCTTTCTCCTATTAGAGAAACAAAGTGACATCTAGGCTTGTGCTCTGACTAACTTCTTTAACAGTATGGTCTCAAGGCATCTGCGTTGTCCTACAGAAGATTCTGTTTTATCTTTTTTATAGCTGAGTAGTACTCCATCCTCAGAGCTGAGGATTTAGCACAGGACCTGAAGCGCATAAAGAAGCACTGTCCCACTGAGCTACCTCCCCAAGTCTTCCAAAAGGTTTCACTGTTTCTACCATTTCTCCACAAAAACCTTCCTATACAGTCTGCAATACTTTCTAAAATGAATCTAAAATATTAGCATTATATCTCTCCTTTTCCTTGATGGGTGGCAGGTCTGAGGCCGATGATCAATATGTTTAAGAAAGTAAGTTTTTAATGAATCAGAGATCATTTAAAAAACCCATGTACCTTTCTCCAAACATGGCTAATGTATTTAACCTTGGACATTCAGGTAAGTGGATATTTGAGACAAGTATATCTATCTCTGCCATGGTGGGTTGTAATTCCTGTAATCATTTGCCTTTAATTAGAAATAAAATACCTCCAGTGAGAAAAGTCTTTACAGTAGTGTAGATGTGCAAAACAGCTATATATAGCTAATTTTACCCCAATGATTGGCAAAATACTAGGAGCTCAGTTAATTATGTGAAACAACCAATGAGCCAAAATTTAGATATTCTGCCTCCTTTTTGTCTGGTTGGGTATTTTCAGCAAGAGTGTGCACATGTAAGTGTTTTGGAATGTCATGTGTGAGAACAACAAAGTTAATTTGAGTATGTGACCACAGAATTTCCCTTCTTCCTCCTTCCTTTTGATGCTTTTTTTCTCATCCATTCCCCACTCCCTCCCTCCCTTCTTCCCTCCCTTTTCTCCTTTCTTTTCTCCCTCTCTTCCCTCCCTCCCTTCCTACCATTTTTCCTTTTTTCCTACCCTCCCTCCTTCTTTCCTTCCGTCAGCAAGTGTTGCTCTGTGAAAGTATTCTCCCCAGAAAAAAATGGGGTCAGGCCTAGAATGTCTTCTAGGTTTGAATGTGAATCTACTGATGCAATAGTACTCCTCAGAAATGGTGGTAAATCAAACTGGAAGTGTTTTTGAAAGCCTGGGGAAAGCCCACTTTAGATACAGGTTTTGTGAATATATGAATTTAAAATGTCCATGGTTTAATTTAAAACTTATTTGATTTTAAATAGGAGTGATAAATTCCTTCTATAGTTTGAACTTTTAAGGTATACATTGAATTTTCCCAAAAGAGTTTAGGAGGGAGTTAAATCTCATTGAAATTTAAGTGAACAGCTGTGCTCCCGTGGGACTGTTGTGCGAGCCGGCAGGTAGAAGCAGAAAGCACTCACTCCTGCATGAAACATTCACAGGAAACATAAGCACTGGCTCGGAGCTAGAGTGGGCCACAAACCCATGTCACACTCTGGGCCTCAGACTCTAAAGCATCTTAAGTGGCATATTATAACCATGAGCACTTATAAGGCCAGATGAGAGAGTTATTTAGCTGCTTGTGCAAGTCCACTGACATGCACCATCTCAGATCAACATGGTGATCCGATTCACAAGAGCATCTGACTATTACGTTAATGGTGTAGTTAAAATGCTTACATCCAGTGGAGCCATGTCCCATGCATTACACCTGAGTATCCCACGTAATAACAAAGCTCTTCAATGACTGGAATGCTCACTTGACTCTGGGAGAAGGGGAAGAAAAAAAGGAGGGAAATAGCTCAGACCACCGTATAGCTCAGATACACAGTGTATATCTGTATACTGATTTCTTTCAGCAGATTGAAATGAATAGTCAGTGCTTAGCTTCTGTCCTTTGGCCAATTTCATATGCCTGCACCTGGTAGTCTGTGCAACTACTTGAAGATAACAATATGCAATACAATGACCACTGTGAATTTCATGTCATCTTGTTTTGAAATTCTGTATCATGTTTATTGACTTTTTTCTCTCTTTCAAAGAAAAAAAAACCATTAGCAGCCAATAAAAAACTGTTCTTGCCTATAATAAGCATTTAAAATTCTCTGTCCTTATACAGGTAGTAACAGCTCTATGAGTTCTAGAGGCATATATATATATATATATATATATATATATATATATATATATATATGCCTTGTTTTCCAGGATTACCCTAGGATGTACTACATAGTTTAAGAACCTAGTAGTTTCACAATTAAAATCAGTAGAACAATAAAGTAATTAATTACAGAATAGCTGGTAACAACTGGCAGTGTTTTCTCTCCTCTCTTAAGTAGTAAGAGGGTAGTGGTAGAGCGCCTGTTAAGAATACCTTGAAAATCTTAATTGTTTATAGTTGCTCTGATTAGGGGATAGTGATCTTTATAATGATCTATATAAGGAAAGTCTCTAATTCACAAAGGCGGTGAAGTTTTGTACGTAATGGCGATATCAGCCAGGCAAAGGCTCTCTGCCCAAGGCACTTGGCACTTAGAAGCTTATATCATGGTGCCAGGTTTGTGCCAAAAGAAAGCTTTTATTGAGGGTTGGCCCTTCTAGGATTAAGCAGGAGACTGCACTGTGCCCCCAGATTGATTGGGAGCAGGGAACTTTCAGAGTTAATAGGAAGAAGGTGCTTCTTGAGTTTTAGAATGAGATGGTGATGTTTCCAGGTTCTTGCACCCATGCGGGGGTAGTCAGCCTGCTTCTACCCGGGCTGTGATTCTTCTCAGTGTGTTCTCGTGCTCTGCCGGGCGACATGGAGCCTGTGATACTGGAGGGCTTTTGCACACATACAATGTTCCAAAGACAATTTCAAATCCCTGTTGTGCCAATCCTACAAGCGTTGACCGAGGCACAATTTAAGAACTCATTGTTACCTACGGAATGGATGTCTGAGTGTGTCCAGAAGGGACCATTTTCGATTTCATTATTACACTTTTGTTATAGCTTTTCCTTATTAAGAGTTAGACAACCTTAAAATGCTTAAAAAAAAAAAAAAAAAAAAAAAAAAGATTCGTGCATGACCAAAAGAGCAGTGCCTCTGCTCTCAGTTCAGTGCCACTGCGATTTCATCAGTTCCCGCTTTCAAGCCTGGGTCCTGTCTTTTGTCTTTCTGTCGTGCAGCCGGCGGTCGCAAACCCTGACATCATGTTCATCAAGATCCACATCCCGTGGGACACCCTGTGCAAGTACGCGGAGAGGCTGAATATCAGGATGCCCTTCCGGTGCGTTCCGGCTCTGTATCCTCCTCGGGGTGCGCTGTTGGGCGGAGCCTGCTCACTTGCAGCCTCCCATGGGCCTTTGCGCAGAGAAAGCATTTCTCCTTCTAAACCCTCAGATACCCTGATGGCTCTTTTCTCTAGTTCATTTGCCTTCCATATTGATCTTTCTGGCTCCCCAGGTACTTTACATATTTTGATGGGCTTTCCTAGAGAGAGGGTAAAACAGTTATTCTCAAATTTCTCTTTCGCATTCCCTTAAGCAAACCTCGCTTTTATTTCATATGGATTGATATAATCCTTTATTATTTCTATGATAGCAGGAGGCAAATGTATGGCCTCCTTACAAACAAATACAGAGTGCCTGTCTTGCTGTGGCTAAGTACATTTGTTAGGTCATTTCAACAGAATGATTTTCTAACTTGGTCGTCAGTACCAGTGGATAAATGGCAGCGAGAGGAATGTTCCTCACGAGGTTTTCAGTCCTTCCTTGAGGCAAACATAGATTGAGAAGACATTGTTTCCCAGCCTAGTCCCTCTTCTTTTATTGGTAGAATGCACCGCATTCCTCCATCATTTCTCAAAATAAAACTCAACAATTCTTCACTGTATGCTGAAAATGAGCTCATATTAAAGATGAGACCATTTACTCCAACCTAGAGTTCAGCACACTCTGTCAGCTCGTTGCTTTAAAAAGACTGACCAAAAGAGAGGCCAAGTAAAGGAGCTGGATGAGCAGAAGTGACAACTGAGTGTGCCGCTAGTAGAGCAGTATGCCTTATACTGCGTAGCATGGAGGAGACAAACTCTGACCGACATGGTGACAACCTCAGGCTCTGTGATCGATCAGCTTCCAGACTAATTGAGATAAAATATGAGGTGTTGGTCTCATCATGTGAGACGTTTTAAACATTTCAGGCTTTGAAAGGTGCAAACACCCACATTCATCCCTGAGAAATCAGAACTTGATCAAACACTGACAATGACTGCAGAATCTTACTGGCAATGCTACACTCAAGTGTATAAAGTAGCTTGCTTTTAAGTGGAGCTAAGAGTTTCTTTTAAAGACAATAAAAAATTTTAAAAAACCATTAAAAGCAATACAGAATTTCAAAACAAGATGGGAGGGAATCGACAGTGGTTGTTACATTGCATAGTGTTACCTCCAAAGTAGTTGTTCAGATTACCAGATATAGACACGCAAGATGATAAAAAAAAATTAAGCATTAATTGTCCATTTTAATAAACCAATAAAAATTAGTAGTGTAATTATCTTAGCTATCATGTGCATGACATAAGAGCTTTTAAAATGGCTGCTAGGGCAATCAGAAGATAAGCAAATAATACTTCACAAATATTGACAAAAATTTGAAGTAAAAAAAGAAGTAAAGCCTTTCCAATTCCTCAGCACTTTGAACAAACCTCAGGCAACTTCTTGCCACACTGTATGGCTCACACATTTTTATGAAACCTGGCCCCTCAAAATACCATAAAGAGTCTGCAAGATGCTGTCTGTCCTGTGATTCGTGGCAGAGGAGTGCTTGCATTTGGGTGATTGTACTGCACTGTCCAGTGAACAACTTGGAAAGAATGTATACACTGGTGCTGAATGACATTCCCCCACCTCTGGATTTTTTTTCCTCTTTAAAAAATACAGCCTTGGTCTGGCCAGATAGCTCTTCAGACTAAAGCGCCTGCTTATACAGATGCGGGGGCTGGGGGTTCAAACCTGGGCCTGCTGTGCCCGACCCCACCCCCAGGGTGTGCTGAGACAGCAATGGAAACTGGAAGTGGTAGTACACACCTCCCAGCACTTGGGAGGCTAAACACAGGAGGATCACTCCAAGTCCCATCTACTTAATGATACCCTGTAGACCCTATAAATCCTGTCCTAAATACATAAAAATATACAACCTGCTGAAAAAATCTTTTGAAATAGATGACTTTATGCCAATTATGATAAAGCATATTGCACCTGCCCGTCGCTCTCATTCCTTCTTGGCAGGTACAAGTTCACGCTGCACTATTTAATACCGTGCAGATCAGAGACAGTAAGTTAAAATGTAACTTAACAAAGACTTCCACAGAAAAATTTAGCAGAGATTTGACAAATAACCACCCTCGTTACTCATAGTGGAAATAAAACTTCTGAAGCTCCACTTGAAAATATTTTCTAAGAGCATTAAAACGTTTTGTGGCTTCTACTTTATTATGAATATAGTTTTCAAGTGTATAAAAATATTCCCTCAACTTTATGATTATAGCTAATGTAAGTAAATGTCCTTTTATCAAACAATAGAAAACTTAGGTAAATTACATTATATATTTACAATTATTATCATTCATTTGTAGTGAATGGGTTTAAAGATTCCTTAGTGATTGTCCCTCAGGAAACAGTAAATACTAAAATTAAAATGGAAAGTATATTCATTCATGAAATGTGATTTAGTCATATAAAATGTATAGTAGTAGGACTGAAAATATATTAAAAAGATTGTCTCTAAGGGGCAAGGTTATGTGTTCCTTTCATTATTTTGTTTACATCTTGACAAAATTATTTATTTTTTGGAATCTATTATAATTAGTAACACAGACTAGCTTCACCCAAAATATTTGACTTTCGTAGGTTTTTGGTTTATTGATTTATTTATTTTTTGTTTTACGGAAGGGTCTACAGGTTTTTCAGGGTCTCACTGCTAGGCCAGACTCGTAGTGATCCTCCTGTTTACCACCTCCCAAGAGCTGGAGGGGGGTGCGCCACTTAATTGCTGTCTCACAGCCCCCCAGGGATGGGGCCAGCACTGCAGGCCCAGGGATTGAACCCCTAGCTCCTGAACCTGCTCCCAGCGCTTTAATCCACTGAGGTATTTGGTCTAACTTTTTGTTGCCTTTGTCCTGGCAGAATGAACCTAAATTTTTGTGGCTTGGTTTCCCAACGTCAGCACAAGACATAAAAGAAGTATAGCACCCAAGAAAATGACATTTTCAGATACCAGGACAAGACTGCTGAAAGCTTTTCTAAGCTGCTCTTCTCGATTCCTGGCACCTCCACTGTGCTGCGGTTTCTGGGGTCAGCACTGGCAGTAAGAGCTGTAGCTAACCTTGCATACAGAAAAATTTGCTGAAGGTTAAGAGAGGGAAGCTCCAGTCAGCTCTCGCCCACAGCGACTGCAGCGGTCTCAGCGCTGGGGTGCAGTTCATGCTGCGGGAATCTGTGCTAAGCATCTGATCCAGAGGGGCAGCCATACCCTGTGAACTTGGCACAGAAGCATGTTTGCCAGGGTCCAGAAGCGTGTGTCATGGAGCTGGACAAGAGTGTAACTTAGAACCTGGCTTGGGAGCCTGTTGCTAAGACACCGTTCTACTTTTCATTGCAAGAAACAGTGAGTGGTAAGTGTAGCAGGCCCTCGCTATCAATTTGGGCCACTGTAACAAACTGCCACATGTGTGTTTGTGACCCACTGAATTCTGACGTTTGTGGAGAAAAAAGCTGCAAGGTCAGGGGCCAGGGAGGCTGGGTAGGGTTCCTGCCTGGGGCTCTTCTGGTCTCAGTCCTCACATGGGAACAGAAGCCCCTTCTGGCTTCTGACATCTCTTTTAAATGACACAAGTCACACTATGGGGTCTCCGCCCCCATGATTTAAAGTGCTCTACCTCCAGATATTATTAGATATCAAGGATGCAATGTGCAAGTTTTGAGGGGGCTCAAGTGTTTAATCCATTCCTATCAGGTCTGTTTGTTTGCTTTACCCAAAATACTTCTATAATTTAAACAGTTATTTTTGTCCCCTTTGTACTGGGGATTGAATCCATCCCTTCACAGGGAGCTGCATTTTGAATCTATTTATTTATTTATTTATTTATTTATTTATTTATTTATTTATGGCAGGGTCTCCCTGAATCAGTAAGCTTTCCGGGCTGAGTTGGAATTTGCAATCCTCCTGCCTCAATTTCCCAGAATCCTGGGATTATAGGAGTGTGCCACCACCCTAGTTAGTTCTCGCTTTACTAGTTTATAAGTGAAGATGTACAGAGACAATGAACACAGCACTTGTCTGTACAGCTCTTTCCACTAGCCAGCTGTCTATTTTTCCCAGCCCTTACTATCCTTATTTTGAAGAAATTTCAAGGAATGTTAGTGTCAGAATAATTAGTACACCCATGAGGTCTTCTTGTCACACTTACTCCTTTGGTTATAAAGTATCTATTACGTATGACTAGATTACTCCAATAAAATCATCATATGAGAGCAACATGGGGAGAAGGAAGGAAGGAAGGGAGGGAGGGAGGGAAGGAGGGAGGGAGGGAGCGAGGGAGGGAAGAAGGAGAAAAATAAAGACAAGTAGGTTGAAAACAATTCCCTCTGCCTGAATGAGTGCCTGGATTTCATCCTTCTGAGAGCTTCTGATTTCCGTCCTTGGGCTGAATGACAAAGAGTCCTTCAATTCCAGGGGAAGTTTGGAAGAGGCTGGTGTCTTTAATTAGATGGCTTAAAAAAATATAAAAAGGAATTCGTTGTTTCATTTCCTGATAACATTGCAAATGAAAAAGAATTCTCCCATATCCAAGGAAGGGAAAAGAAAAATCAGTGAAGTCCCCATCTCTTTTTGTTGATGCTTTGCCTGAAGTTTCTTCTTTATGTTTTCCAAGACAAATTTCAAAAAGCAGTGGTCATAGTTATTGCATTACTGTAACTTTAGAAAATTCCACTGAAATCCCAAGATACAATCATATAAATATTAGAAAATACACAACATTTTCCATGATATGTCAAGTATGGTTACACAGGATCTTAAGAGACAAATACCCCATGAACAGACTTCTTCCTGAGGTTTTTATTTAATTTTTTTTTTTTTTGGTTTTTATTTTTTTATTTATTTTTTTTTCCATTTATTTTTATTTTATTGAAATACAAATGTCAATCAGACAGTTTCAAAACACCATAACCATACAGAGTCGATGAAATAATACATTGCAAACTGTTTTCATAATGTTTTGGTATTGTACAAGGTGCATACATGATATTATATTTACAGGTATTTATGTAGCTGAATTATATCACAG
>PVKA01006983.1:0-80307 GCA_004027165.1 Ctenomys sociabilis
TTTCTTTGAATAACTCCCTATGGTTGCAGAATGCTGGACTGTGTTGGATTGTGGTGTCGAGTTCAAGAACCTAAGGGAGTTGAATGTCAATGGAGTGCCCACTTTTGACAGGTGTAGACAAAGGAAGGGTTGTAGAAAGAAAAAATCAGGATGTGTGTGTATAGACAGTACAGTTGGGATAGATAACGCTGTGCTTCTATAAGAGGCAAGATCTGCACTAATGGTGGTTGGACAGGATATTATGTCGGCTTTTAGTGCTATAGGTCATCCACTAGGGAAATAATTAATGAATTTTTGATATAATTCAGCTATAAAAAACTTGTAAATATAATATCATGTATGCACCTTGTACAATACCAAAACGTTATGAAAACAGTTTGCTATGTATTAATTCATCGACTCTGTATGGTTAAGGTGTTTTGAAACTGTCTGATTGACATTTGTATTTTAATAAAATAAAAATAAATGGAAAAAAAGCATAAAAAGATGAGACTCAGAATGAGAGAAAGAATAGTCCAAACTTATCCAAAGGAAAATCTAATTAAATATCAGCCACATGTGAGTTCTGTCACACCTTCATTTTTCTTTCAAAATTTGCTTTAAAATATTGCAAAAGGAGGGAATAATGAGTAATTTTTCCTATGAGGCCCACACTAGTATGATACCTAAGTGAGATCAACACATCACAGGAGGATTTCAAATTAAAATCCAAAATCAATAAAGATTTAAACTACTAGGGGCTGGGGAGATAGCTCAGTAGAATAGGCTCCTGCCTGGCAACTGCAGGGTTCTGAGTTTAATCCCTGGTACCACAAAAAAAAGAGAGAGAGAGAGAGAGAGAGAGAGAGAGAGAGAGAGAGAGAGAGAGAGAGAGAGAGGAAGTTTTAAACTACTAAACTTAGATGGACACCACATAAAAAAGTATTACAGACTTTGGCCAAGTACTATTTATTCTTAAATGCATGACATTTAAAGTTGATGTAATCCACCTAATGAATAAACTAGGGTAGTAAAAGCACTCATACATATGAACATAAAAATTCTTAACAAAATATTTACAAGTCACATCTTGTAAGTATCAAAATGATTATACACCATGAAAATGTGCCACTTTTACTATATAGGATTACATGGTTCCACCATCAGGCAATTAACCAATGTAGCATAACCAATGAACAAAAATGGACCAGGGCTGCATGATCATACCAACAGACACAGAAAACATTGTGAAGGCCCCATGATCTAAAAGGCTGCCTGGCAAATGCAAGGAGCCAGGTTGGAGTCCTGGAACTGCACGCCAGGCTGCCCACTGGAACTGGGAAGGGTGGCACATGCCTGTAATTCCAGTGCTGGGGAGACTGAGGCAGGAGGATCACCATGAGTCCAAGCTGTGTAGGGAGACTCTGTCTCAAATAAATCAATAAGTAAAAGATTTTTTTAAAGCAAAGAAAATATTGTTAATAAAATAATTTTAAAACTTTCTCTGGTAAGTAAATTAAAAATTAGGAATAGGAGAATAAGAATTCCTTAAGCCTGACAAAAAGCATCCACTAAAATGCTCAGCTAAGATCATATTTAATGTTGAAAGACTGTACCTTTTCCCCAAAGAAAACTATGGATGTCTCTTCTTACCATTTGTATTTGCTACTGCAGCAGAGACTCTAAACAAACAAACAAACAGCTGAGAAATATACAAATACATGTGATTTACAAATGACATGAGTACGTATATATAATAACTTATGCAATAAATGAACATGCACACATATTAGAGCTAATTAATTAAATTATGTAACAAGACTTAAAATCAGTATAAAATATTAAGCATAATTCCATGTATCAGCAATATGCAACAAGTACAAAAGCCGAAACTTTAGAAGAAATTTAACTGAAATAGCATCAAAATATATAAAACTGAAAAATAACAAAAATACAAGACACATGTATCAAGCTGTGACTCACCGTTGAAAAGCATTTAAAATTATATAAATCAAGGGCAACCCGGTTGACAGATTCAATGAACAATCATTCAGAATTCCAGATGACATTTTGTATAAACTGATAAGCTGCTTATAAAATTTATGCAAAATGAGAGTGACAGAATGTCCAAAACAATTTTGAGATGTTGCAAAATACATTTTCTTCCCAGCTAAAGATCTTGTTAGAGATTGTAATAATTAAGCTTCTGCACATACTGTCATAAACATAGACATATAGATTAATTAAATTCCCAGAAACACACTCAAGCATCTATGTATAATTAATTTTTGTGAAGAATGTCAAAGATATTAAATAAAAAAGGAATAATTTTTCAATAAATAATGTTAAGAACTCTATATTCACATTCAAAAAGTGATATTGAGTTTACATTTTATACCATGTGCAAAAAAATAACATAAATAAAACATAAAGACTGCAAAACTCTGATAAAATATATTTGAAAATCTTTGTAACTGAGGAATACACTGCAAATTCTTAGGACATTGTAAGAAGTGTTATAATGAAGAATAGGTTTTTCAAGATGTAACTTTATCCTATACTGGCATATTACATTCAATAGAATATCAATGAAATTTCCAGAAAGTTCTTTTGTGGACAAGAGCAACTTGAGTCTGAAATTCAGATGGGATCACAAAAGACTCAGAGTGGTTGAATCAGTACTGAAGAACAACAAAGTTGGATGATTAAAACTACTTGACCATAAACTTTCTCTAAATTGCCTTAATTATTAAGTGCTAAATACATTCACTAATAAGAAGAAAAAATAAGTAGAAATTATTATTGGTAAAAGAATAGACAAATAGATCATAAGTATAGAAAGCCTATTAAACAGATCCATCTAAGCATAGAAGAGAGATGATAGGTAATAGTGTAAAGGCGATAAGATTAAAAATATGGTCTTGGGCCTGCCAAATAGCTCAGTGGATTAAGGCACCTGTAAGTAGGTGCAGAGGGGTAGGGGTTCAATCCCAAGGCCTGAACTGTCAGCCTTGCCCCCCAGTGCATGATGAGACTGTGATTGAGACTGTGTGTGGTGGTGTGCACCTGTAATTCCAGCTCTTCGGAGGCTGGAATTGAATCCAATCTAGTAATGAGACCCTGAACGCCCTTTAGACCCTTAGCTAAAATGCAAAACCAATATATACCTACATATATATAAATTATGTTGAAATAACTAATCAAGCATGTGCAAAAAAAAAATCTAGATAAAAAGTTTATACATTTTCCAAACAAAATGTTTTTACAAGTTTAGATATATTTAGGCAAAACTGTAAAACTCATATATGGTATGTTAGGAAAAACACAGACATTGTGTTTGGTAGTGAGCTTTTAGACACAACACTGAAGAATTTTTCTATGAAACAAGGAATAGGGCTGGGGATATAGCTTAGTGGCACAAGGACTTGCCTGTGAAGCACAAGGTCCTGCGTTCATTCCCCAGTACAAGAAAAAACAAAAAGAAATAAGAATTAACAATCTGGACTTTGATACAAGTAACAATTTAAATTCTGCAAAAGAAATAATAAAGTAATTAAAAAAACCATATAAACAAAACCTACAAAAATATTTCCATAGATTCATCCTATAAAAGATTATTTTTCAAAATATATATAGATTTCATATAACCCTGAATTAAAAAGCAAATAACACAATGGATTTGTAGGTCAATCATCTTAATGAATTTCTCACTTCATTAAAAAGGAATCACAGTTATAACTAAATTTATGAAAAAGATACTCCACAATATATCATCAAGGGAATGAAAAATTAAGCATCAGTGACACGCCGCTACAAATGTATTAGAATCCCCCAATACAAAGCACTGTCATTATCAAATACATATGAAGAGTTAAGGCAATATCAACTCTCATTATCTGTGGAAATGTAAAATAGTACAATCACTTTAGGTAACAGTTCGGAAATACAAAATGAACATAATTTTATGAAGTCCTCTTACAAGGTGCTCCTTGGTGCTTAGCCCAAGTGAATGAAAATGTCAGTGCAGAAAAAAATGGATGTGGGCAATCATAACAGCTTCATTCATAATTATTACTACTTGGAAGCAACTCAGTCCCGTAGCTAAAATGGTAAAATTTTGTGCAATAGCCACTGAATGTTACAAAATGACCTAGCAGTTCACGGGAAGAAATGGAATTAAGTCCAGTCAATATGAAAGGCGTCATATTGCGGGAGTCTTAATCCTTGCATTCTGGAAAAGGTAAAGCTTTGGGGGGAGATGTAGGATAGTGGTTTCCAAGAATTACAAAGGGCGGTATGATAAATATTTAGCATACAGAATTTTATTTTATTTTTTAATATATTGTTTTCATAGTGGTTTTTTGTTGTACAAAGTGCGTACATTATATTCTACTTACAAACACTATTAGAGCAGATGTCTCTAATCAATGAATTAAGAGAATGTAGCTGTATATTTATCTTATTTTTTAAAGCTGAATTATAGTACAGTTTCAATAATTAATATTTTCTACCTTCCTTGTTATCTTCCTAGTGGTTGTCCATAGTACTAGAAGCCGACATAATATTCTGTCCATACACTATTAGTGCAAATCTTGCTTCTTGTAGAATTATGCATAAGTACTGCACATTTATCCTAACTGTAATGTTTATATAAACACAGCACGGTTCTTCCTTTGTATCCTCTTTTTTGTTTAGTCCTGTCAAAGATGGGCATTAAATGGTCATTGAATTATTATAGGTGCCATCCAGCGAAACAATTAAACACAGTCCAGCAGTCCACAATAGTAGTGGGTTATCTGAAGAAGTTGTTGACTAGAGCCATTTGCAGCTCAGCTTATTATTATGGCCTTATTTTATACACCTCATTTTTATACTTTTCTGTTGGATGGTTAAGACCAAGATAAAGCAAGACATGTATAACAAAAAATGTGGCTTTTTTATCTGATGAGGTCAGTCAAGTCTCCTCAGGGTTTATCCTGTAACCCCATACCTCACTCTATAGATTCTTTGTCAGTGTCAGCCATGTGGATGAGTCATGGCCATTGCTTGACCAGTTTGCTCTCTGTGGGAGCCTGAAAGAAAGCTTTCTCTCCATGTGACTCTCCTTAGGCATACTATAGATCATTGATCACATTCCTCTGTGGCCCCATAATCTTTTTTTTTTTTTTTTTTTTGGCAGAACCGGGGATTGAACTGAGGCCCTTGTGCTGGCCAGGCAAGCACTTATTCTACTGAGCCATCTCCCCAGCCCCCCCCATAATCTCCTTGATTAGAAAATTTGGGGAGTTACATGATGTTACAGTACAGGTTCTCCTATATCCTGAGTTTTCACTGACCTTGAAAGGCTAGTGCCAAACTGTTGGCTGACCTTGTAGCCCTTCCACTTCTCTAATTTTTGATCTGTGAACTTAGGTTGTTAACCATCCAGAAGAGAAGCTGATTAGTACCCTGCAACACATGCAGTTCAGTTTACCCTATCTCACTAAATTCTTTTTAGTTGTTGTTATACATTTCTATTTGTATTTCTTCTTTTGATTTCTTATACTAGGGTGACTATATGATATTTTCACATGTGTGTCTGGTTCATTTCACTTGTGAGGAATTTTACATAAGGAAAACAAAGTAATGCTATGCTAATAGGTAGATGTCATTGTACATTTATCCAGTCCTATATATTGTGCAATACAAAGAGTGAAACTTAATGCAAAGCACTCTTTTTGTTGAGTGGTATTAATACTCAACAGAGGCAGTGCATTTGCAACAGAGTTCAAGAGTCCCTTGACATGTAACATCTAGCATTCCACAGGGAATACCCATTGCACTTGCCGATATCCACCCCACCACGCCCAATCTCCATTGCCTCTTTGAGCCTCGGAGGTGTGGCCAGCGTGGCATGCTGGGGATGGAAACTGGCCCCTGCCCTGCCTAAGCAGACACTTTAATCTGATGAACTACCTGGCTGACAATACTATACTGTTCCTATTATAGATGTTAAACTCACAGACACATTGGATAATTAAATATGACTTTCTACAAAAACCTTATAAGCTGCAACCAAATGAAATGTATCCATTGGCTACAAGGAAGGTTGCAAAATCCATGTAACTCATTAAATACTTAGACTAAAATAGAAAAAATCACATGACCATGTTAATTTTCTCTGGATAAATAGACCATATCCAACATCAATTAATAATAAAATATTTTAGTTGGATGGGAATAAAGATAATTCATTTCTCATTAATGAAGGTTATCTGTTAAGTAAAGCAAAACAAAATAAACAAAAATGATAGCTTACATTAAACATTATTTATTTGTTTATTTATTTATTGGTACTGGGATTCAAACTCAGGACCTTATGCCAGCCAGGCAGGCACTGTGCCACTGAGCTAAAACTCCAGCCCTTTTTTATTTATTTTTAATGTATTTGATACAATGTCTCATGCTGTGTGAATTGTGATAAGGTCTCTGAGGACAAAGTTCAGGGAAAACAAAGAAGAATAGGTTCACCTGGTGGCAAGCTGTTGGGACAGATTATTATTTTGTCTGAGTTGTCTTAAGAGATCAGAGGAGGAAATCTTGTGTACTTTAAAGTTTTAGGATAACTGTAATATGTGACTGTTTAGGATCTCGTGATTGATTCAATACAAGTGAAAAACATTAGCCAAGTTAAACTGTGTGATCAGATTTTAGAGCAATTCTACTTCATCTTCAAGTAAGTTTAAGTGTTAGTTATTAAAGTTAGCAGAGTGGTCATTCTCATGATTGAAGTATATAATTTCTTCGTCCTTGGACATTGCTGTTTTCTCTTTTCCTTTGTTAATTTTCAGTTAATTCAGAGTTTCATAATTTTAGAATATCAGAATGACTGTCTTTCTAGCCTAAATTTACTTCTTAGTGATTTTATTCAGTCTCTTGGAATGCAAGACCACTGGTACATTTGACACTGCCTTATTATCATTGTCCCCTCCTGCTCCGCAATGTCCTGAGAATAGGATACATATGCAGCTAGTTTATTTGGGAAAATTCCTATAAAATAACATTAAACAAGCAGGAAATGTAGACATAAAGCAGAAATGCAAGCACCCTTGAAAAAGGTGTATAAATCAGAGCTCAACATTTACTGGGGAATCACTGTAATGAGAGAGAAGGGAACGTGAAGGTGGCCAGCCACACTGTGTGAACCGCAGAAGTGCACACCTGGCCCCTCCGATCTGCTCGCCGTTGCTGGAGCGCCCACCTGGAGGAGGCCACATCTCGAGCACTCTGATCCACCTGTGCGTCTGCCTCCAGCCCCCACCACACAAAGAACCTACGCCAAAACGTGGCGATTTCTGGTATCTCAGCATGTAAAAGCCTGACTAATGGAAGGCATGACTGATAGGGTACCAACCATCCTGAATACTTTCCCACAGTTTTGTTACCAATCCGGTCATTTCCTTTAAACCATCAAGGTACAGAAAGATATCTATATATCTATATATCTATATCTATATATCTATATATCTATATCTATATCTAATATATATATATATATCTCGAATGACAACGAGGCAAGTCCAAAAGACAAAGAAGTGCTTTATTTTAGCTGGTACCCAGTGGTGTACACCCAAGCAAGATTGCTAGGTGTGCACTAATCTTAAATGAGGCATAGTTTTTAAAAGGAATAACCACAAGAGTAGAAGGAGGACGGGGGATTTTACAAAGCTTATTTTGGGTTAGTCATGACCGAGGGTTAACTCTTTGTTCCTGCAGATGAGGTCACATTTTGTTAACCCTATAGGAGTATGTCCTAATTTGGCTTAAGCATTGTTTTTGTTCTAGTAGTTGGAAGGACATCTGATGACATTTTTACCCATGTTCAGGCATTCTGTTTGTTCCCATAATTGGAAGGACAGTTAAACTCATTTTTCGAAATGTTGAAGAAACACTTTCTTTATCTTCTCTCTGAAGGCTGAGAAACGCTTTCTTATTTGTCCAAACAGTCCCAACGTGCAGGGTGGGAGTTTACAAAAGAGACGACAAGATATCACAAAATGGAGTTCACATAAATTTTACAAAATGAAGTTGGTTGAGCCCGGTTACATCATCCACAAGCATTTCTGTCATGGATTTCAAAACGCGTTCACTTGGAATCTCTTAATCTACACACACATTTCAAATTTATTCCCTCAGTATTTCTACTCATCTCATTGAAAGTGAATCAGGGTCTTGTCGAGACTGTTCACAGAAGAAGGAATGTAGCCATTCCCAAGGTTTCTCCACCTCCTGGTCTCCCCCAACGCACCTCGAATCTGACAATGCACCCTGTGCACCCTCCACGCGTGCTCACTCCAGCTGCCCCTCTGCCCACTCCTTTTGGCCCCAGCCTGCTCTAAGCTACAGGGGTCATCTCCAGTCTGGGCTGCCTCTTTCCACTCCAGCTCCCTTTGCAATGTCATCCAGATTGATTTTGGTTGAAAACCAAGATCGCGTGTATAACTCCTCACCTCCCAAGTCTCAGTAGCTATCCACTTCCTTCAAAATAAAATCCACTGTCTGAGAAATGTCCCAAGACCTTCACAGTAATGTTCCTAGCATTTTTTTTTCCTACACTCCCCACATATTTTTTTACCTCTAGCTCCATGTTGCCACACTGACCTCCTTTTTTGTGACACAGATAGGAAACCCAGTCATCTCTCTGCACAGTGGTTCTTGCTCTCCTGCATAACATTCCTAACTGCCAGTGAGGCTTTCTTACTCCCTATGCCCAGGAATTTTATCCTGAATATCCCATCTAAAAATTTTTCAAGTCTTTCCATAGAATCTTAGATTGCATAATTGAAGCAGGTAGTATAGCATAATGAAATTTGTTCTACTTTATAAAACTTTTTAATTAATTATTTATTTGGTACAGAGAGGTAGTATAGCATATTCAAATTTGCTCTACTTTTAAACATTTTTAAATAATTACTTATTTGGTACAGCATCTCATTATGCAGCTCAAATTTACAGTGATCCTCCTGTCTCAGGACCCAGCACTAGGATTACAAATATACACCACCATTCCTGGTTTCAGTGGCCCGCTTGGAGCACCCGGGTTCCAGGGGCAGCATGACATGCAGTACCAGGGATCGAAACCAGGACTTTGTGCTTGCCAGGCAGGCACTTAGACCACTGAGCTAACTCCTCAGCCTCAAGTTTTACTTTTATCTTCAAACTTAGGCCAAAGGCAAAAATGAGTTTTAGTGCTAGTGGTTGCTCAGATAAATATCCACGTAAAGAAAGAACTTTCTGAATTTTACATTTATTTCAAGACCAACTATGGGACTCTTAAAATTTGAATGGTTTTAAGAAAATGTCTCACATACAAGGTGTTTTTAGAATACAAAATGATCTTACTACTTTTATGTAAAAACAAACAAACATGAGAACAGAACTGAAACTTCAGTGTGAAAATTCCTAACAATTTTGCCTTGAGTCTTTTATTAAAATGTGTCTAGGCCATTAGAGACCCACATTTGCTAGTGTGGGTCTCTTTCACGGCCAGAAAATATACCTAGCATGAGGCAAAATAAAAAATAAAGCAAACATAAAACAAATCTATAGTATGCATTAAGAAACCAACAGAGAGTAATAATATTCAATAACATAAAATGATTTTGCTGGAAAACAACTGTAAGTTTTGTTTAAATGATTAAGGTATTTTAATATGATTACTGAAAATATATAATGGCATTGATGTCTTCCAAATTATCTCAGGAATTCACATGTTGTTTTTATTTCATTTTCTTTTGTTTTCTTATACTTTCCAGATTATTGGAATAGCTTTAGTAAAAAACTATTATGAGCTGTCTTTTATCAAAATATGTTTACTGAGAAAACATATCAATGGACATGAACCCTTAAAAGGTAACATGCCTATGAATACATAGTAAATACTCACCAAATTAATAATTTGATTATAGAATGAGAAGTAGTTTATTTGATCTTAAATGTTAATAATGGGAGATGACAATGTTTGGTCCATACTAAACTTATGGACATCTATTAAAAAAATCATCTAGTGTTAAAATTTCTGGCTACAGAGAAGAAAGAAACACTGCCTATTCCACCAAACATTTTTCAGTTTCATAAAATTTGCTTTGAATTCATTTCATGAGATAACCTGTTTCCTTTATTTCCTTGTAGAGTTCTCAATTATAAACCTACCAAAATTTCACCTAGCAAGTGAAAGGGCCACAGGATAACTCAGCAAACTAAGTGTCTGCCTAGGCAAGTGCAGGGACCAGGGCTTGATCCCTGGTACCTCATGCTGTGCCAGCCCCACCTTTGGGTGCGCTGAGCCAGCCACCAAGCCTGACTAAGGTGATGCACACCTGTAATCCAGCACCAAGGAGGCTGAAAACAGGAGGATCACTGTGAGTTCAAGCTGCACAGTGAGACCCTGCAGTGAACACATAAAATATGAAATCCCAAGGGCCAGGGAGTTGGCTCAGTAAAATAAGTGCTTCCCTGGCAAGCACAAGGGCCTGAGTTCAATCCTTGGCTCTGAAAAAAAAAAAAAAAAAGAAAACTCAAGTTGTGGTCTCCTAGTTTCTTCCAGAAACAGAGGGGAAAAAATTACTAGGGCAATTTAAAGAAAGACCCTCCTTCAAAATAAAAGCTTAGAATAGGCCCAGGGATATTGCTGAGTGCAGGCTCTGAGTTCAAGCCTCACCCTCCAAAAACACAAAATAAAAATCAAACAAAAAAAGGAGCAATGACAATGAACATGTGTGCACATTGTTTGGTATATTTATAAACATCTATGTCACACTGTCTGAACTTTTTTTGTTTTTGTACCACGAATAGAACTCAGGACTTTGTACCTTCTGGGCAGGTGCTATGAGGCTGAGCTGTATCGGCTGCTTACTTGTAATTTTTTTCTTTTTTGTATCAAGGATAGAACTCAAGAGATTGTGCTGGCCAAGTAGGAGCTTATGCCACTGAGCTAAAGCCCTTAATTTTTATTTTTACATGGAAATCATGCAGAATATTTACCAATTTATATTGAATATTAGTAAAATTTTATGAATTCAAAATGTTAATAGGACAGACAAATGTGTGAAGAAGCAAGTTTTGGTCAAAAGGCAAGAAGGGCCTGTAGGATAGCTCAGCAAGCCTAAAGCACCTGCTCAGGCAAGCTTATGTAGGTGCAGGGGACTATGGTTGATCCCTGGTGCCACATGTCATGCCAGCCCTACCCTCAGATCAGGCTGAGCTGGCTAAAAAGAAAAGAGGAAAAGAAAAAGAGAAGGTAAGGAGAAGACTATTCAGGAATAAATCAGGAATGGTACTGGAGAGAAATTTTTCCATAATAAAGAAGTAGGCTGAATGTAAAGTACCTTGAGTATGAGGAAGGATAAATGGAAATATCACAATAACGATGGTCTGATTGGTTCCAGGAATCAAGATTACAAAGGGTGTACCAAGAAGGAACTTTTGCAAGTTACCTGATATCTCTATGTTAAGAATCCTTAGTGTTATGATTTGTGTGTAGTTGTCCCCCAGACCATAAAGCCTCATGTAGTCATGCGAGAGTTTGTGGTTAACTCATGATCCACTGAGGATGCATGTGAGTGCTGCTGGGGTTATGGGTGTGAGTGCTACACCCTGCCTGGGGTACATAGCTTGAAAGCAATTTAAGGGAGACAGACTTGCTCTCTGCAACCACTGTTGCTGTTGCTCCTCCCTTCTGCTCTGGCTGTTTTGCTGCCTTGCTCTGCCATGCCATGACCTGCTGCCCCCTGCTGTGTCCACTCTGCCTTGGAGCCAGCTGAGTATGGACTGAAATCTCCAGGAACTGTGAGCTACATAAACCTTTGTCTCCTTCATTTGGATGTAGGGTATTAGTCCCAGCAAAGAGAGAAGAGTAACTGAGACAGTTAGGGATATTTCCAGCATCTGCTTGCAATTCTACTTAGAGATTCCTCAGTCCTGTGGTAATGGGTGAGGTAGGTCCTCAGACATTATTTTATTACTGCTATTGTGATTATCAAGAAGTCTGTAAAGCCACTGAATTCCAGTAAGTGTTACTTTACAAATATCTATATCACAGCATAGCTCTTGAGCTACTAGAAAGATTAATATAAGCAAACTGTGTTGTATATTTCCTCATACAAGGTAGTAACAAATTAAAATAATTGCAGTGCAAATTAACTCTCTATAATGGAAAATCCATGGAAAGGAGTTTCCTTTGAATGTTCTCTGACTTAGTGCCAGACCGACTTCAGGAAATCAATCCCTTCGCTTTGGAGAAACCAGTAAATTCCTTCCTAAAACATATTTGCTTTTGTTCATGGAGTCTTATTATCTTTAAAAATATATGTGTCAAGGGAGGTGTGATGGTATTGAGTTTATACAAAATATTATCCCACAGAGCAGCTAGCTGGTTAATAGAAACATTGCTAAAAGTTACAGCAGTACAAGTTTTTCCCTTAGGCTATAAATAATACATTACTTTGGTGTTTAATCCAGCGCTGACAAGAAGAGAAATGAGTTGGCATCCATATGGAGAATATTAACTACATTTCCAGCTATTGTTGCACCTAAATATTTAAGACCTTATTTATAGACTGCAATAAAATGAAAAAAGAAATTAATATATTGAATCTCAATCTATAAACAAAATCATGTTTAAAATAAGACATTAAAATAATTTATGTCTGCAAAATCTGCCTTGTCTGATTAATAAACAGATGGAGTATAGCTTAATTATGGGGTCGGCAATAATAATTCACTGTTGGTGAATTTATCACTTTGCTGGCAACTGAGATTCTGCTCTAAGTATTGTTTAGGTGAGGCTGCACGGCCTCATGCCAAAAGTCTCTGTCTAAAATGGTGTCAACAGTCTCAGCTTTGCCATAGTCTCAGCTCTGCTGCTATCCCTGTAATCAGACATGGGACGCATTTTGCAAAACCTTAGTTTAATTTATGTATCATAGGTAGGAGAATAACAGATCTGTGTCAATGGCACCACTAAAAATATTAGGTAAATTTTAAAAAGAATAAGAATGTATGTGATTTATTAGAAATGCTAGTTTTTTAATGCATTTAGTGCAGGATCTCACTATGCAGCTTGGACTCCTAGAGAGCCTCCCATTTTTAGCCTCTGCAGTGCTAGGATTACAGGCATGTGCCACCGTCTATAATCCTCTGTCTCCAAATCCAGCTCAGCGGAGGACGGGGGCCAGCATGTGCCACCAAGAATCAAACCTGGATCCCTGTGCTTGCTTAAGCAGATGCTGAGTCCGCTGAACAATCTCACTGGCCCTAGTGAAATATTTTAATAGCAAATAATTTTGATTTTTTTCCTGCTAGCTTGTTTTCTATCACCCACAGTTCTTTACATAGCCAAAATTAGCTTATATAGCAATATTTATCTTTGTGTGCCATCCTGGTGTCTTCTATATGCAAAATTAACACTTGATATTTATTAAATGAGTAAATACAAGAATTAATGAATTAATTATTATGTAAAGTTTGATCATATTACGCTTTCTAACTTCTAGGTACAAAATGTCACTGTTCTCAGCAAAGTTTGTGGAAAATGTTAGTTTTCATCATGGAAATAATGGAATTCTTAAGCAAAAGATAATTACGCCTGCATACTATATTGTAGTTTAATTTAATTTCATCTTTGCTTTGCATATGAATATTATGTCATGTGCAGCACTGTGGTGTCACAGGACTGAGGGATCTGGAAAACTTGATGCAGATTCTTATAGGCACTCACTCTATCTCAATTCTCTGGGAAGAAAGTTTCTCCGTCTTGGTCCACTAGATGCTACAGCTCCCTTGCATTCACGTAGACCTGGTCGTAGACGTCCACCGTCTCCTGCTTACTGTGAAGCTGCAGCAAGTCATTCTCTGTTCATTCACTGAGATCAGTGGTAACTCCTCCCTAACTACTTCACAGGGCTGCAGTCATGGAAAGGGCTGTCCTTCATAGAATCATAACCCAGATGCAAATGCACACAGCGATCAAAGTAGCAATTAATGTCAGACATTACATGACTTTTAGTTTGAACTTTATAAACCAGCAATTAATTCATTAGCTAACTTGTTTATTGGCACTTTGGACTAAATCCAGGGTCATGCACACACTAAGAGCACAGTCTGCAGATGAACTATATGTCAACTTCTCTTTTAATGGATAATTTTATCTCAATGATTTTACTCTTTACTAATGTACATTGTAAAGCAGTACACGGTGCTGTGATCAATATTTGCTATGAAATTTATATTTTTATAGTTTAATAGATGATTATAAATATATTCTTGTCTTCATCAAAGATTAATGTGAACTTTACCTTAGGATAAATACATATAATTTTAAATATTATTTGCCATGGAAAACAAAAATGAAGCAGATTACAGTTAGGATAAATATATAGTACTTTCACATAATTCTATGAGAAGAAAGATTTGCACTAATAGTGTTTGTACTATGGATAACCACTAGGAAGATAACAATGTAAAAAGTATTAATTATTGAAACTACTATAGTTCAGCTTTAAGAAAAAGAAACGTATATAGCTACATTCTCTTTATTCAGTGAATAGAGACATCTGCTCTAATAGTGTTTATAAATAGAATATCATGTCTGCACCTTGTAAAACAAAAAACCACTACGAAAACAATATGCAATGTATTAATTATTAAATCTGTTCTATTAATTTGATTTGAAATGTCTCATTGCTATTTGTTATTCAATAAAATTATGGAAAATAAAAAATAATATTTTTACATTGAACTCATTCTCTTGGAATTGTTAAAGTTTTGTAATATACAGTGAAAGGATGATGAATATTTTTAGGTATTTTTGATGTATACTTTATCTATGTGACTAGAAAAATTGAATAGTTTAGCAATTACTACTCTATTCAAAGTAAACCATTCTACTAGCAAATTCAAGAGGTCCAAAGATAAAATTCAGCATCTTCTGCATAAAGTTTATTTTTCAAATTTTTAATGTATTTTTTTGTACAGGGTCTACAGAATCTCAGTGCATAGGTGGGACTTGTAGTGATTCTCCTGTCTGCAGCCTCCACACCTGTCTCAGGCACCATCTCTGTGAACCCCAGGGGTGGGACTGGAACAGCACACCAGGGATCGAACCCTGGCTGCTGTGCTCTGCTAAACAGGCACTTCAGTCTGCTGAGCTGTCTGGCCAGCCCTACATGAATTTTATATATAAACATCATTATTATAAAATAATATTAAGAAGGCAAAGCCATTTCATGTTTTCTTTAAATTTTTCTTCACTAAAAATAAAAGTTATGAGTTAATTATTTTACCTAAAGCAAATTGAGATATGAAAAAACAATTAAAATTGTTTCCAGTTCTTAGTTTACCTACCATATCAGGTTTCCAGATGAACTTGGTTGGCTGTCAGACTTGCGACCTGAGAAGGTTAGCCCACAATGAACACTTGTAAGACTTCAATAATCATCTCCAATTATTTCTCATTCATGATGCAGTATGTCATAGTGTTTTAGTAACAGTTCATGGTCAGCAAATTAGTTTATTAAAATTAATTTATTTACTTTTATTTATCTTATATGAGAAAAAAGACCAAGGTTCCTACCAGGATAGTTACTGTGCCTGGAAATATCGCCTGAGGACTTTCCTGTGTTCTCTAAGAATTCATCTTTGTCATTATCCTTACCTTGCTAAGCAGTTTCTCTGGAGAATTCTGCAAGTATCCTTAAAGCTAAAAACCCTACACCCTTCTGGGCTGGGTAGATGGCTTGGCAGTCTAAGTACCTGCTAGGCAAACACATGACCTAGGTTCAATCCTGAGCATAGGGAGACACTGTACCAATAAATAAATAAAAAGATCAGATTTACACCTTTCTGCTCTTATTTCTTAAGAATCATTCCCAAATGTGATGGAAATGTAGCAGTATAAAACAGAAGGGAACTTTCTGCAATCTTTCAGACTGTTTTTGCCTCTCCTAAGGAATATAACACACTTATGCCAAGGAACTTCCCTGAAATCCAGAACATTGGCCTCCTCTCACCTACAAGCAGGCTGTCTTTGAGGCTGTCACCACAAAGACTGTGTCACCTGAGGTGCAGGAACTAGGGTGCATTACCTCTGGGTCCCCCCCAGTGAAAGAAACTGGGACACGAGTAGAGACCACCCTTTCATTGCAGCCCTTTCCTAAACTTTAGAAGAGCAGCTCCTTTGTGTCTTAGCACCCTCTGCAACTAACAAGATTAGTTTACATAACTTGTGTGCTGCAGTGGTCAGTCTCACTGAACTCAGCCAAAAAGACGGCCAGTGCCAGGCAACAAGAGTGGTCTCCCGGATGCAGTGGCCTCAGTGTATAGACGCTTTTCCTGGTGGTGGGCAGGAAAGTAGTGAACCTGCTTCACATCTCACCCCCAACCCCGCCAAATTTATATCAGATGCTGAAATTGATGTGGTCCAATTTCATGAAGCAAGTATGCATACATTTACTATTTATAGTCAGGGCTGTCCAAACAGGCTAGAGCAGCCCCCTGTGCAGTCAAAATAGCTTGAGACAACAAGGCACAGTGATAGGCAGAGGACATTGAGTTGAGCTCTGTGTCGGTCTCTGTCTTTGTCTCTGTCTCTGTCTCTGTCTCTGTCTCTGTCCCTGTCTCTGTCTCTGTCTCTCTCTCTCTCTGTCTCTGTCTCTGTCTCTCTCTCTCTCTCTCTCTCTCTCTCTCTCTCTCTCTCTCTCTCTCTCTCTCAGAACCCATAGGATGATAACTGGGTGCACTGCAAAGCCTTTTGTGTAGTGTCACTAGTCAAGGTAGGGTGCTTTCCAAGTAGCAGCCTATGTGACCTTAAGTAAAATTTTAAAGACAATTAATTACCTTTAAGAATAGAAAAGAATGTAGAAGGTGTTGTGTGCATTTTCATGCTCCAGGTACTGAATGGCTCAGTACTTGTTTCCTGCCACTTGACAGGGAGTAAACTGATTGATGCATGATCTCCTTCCTTCCTTCTTTCCTTCCTTCCTTCCTTCCTTCCTTGCTTCCTTCGTTCCTTCGTTCCTTCCTTCCTTCCTTCCTTCCTTCCTTCCTTCCTTCCTTCCTTCCTTCCTTCCTTCCTGCCTTCCTGCCTTCCTGCCTTCCTGCCTTCCTGCCTTCCTGCCTTCCTGCCTTCCTGCCTTCCTGCCTTCCTGCCTTCCTGCCTTCCTGCCTTCCTGCCTTCTGTTCAGGGTCCCACTGCTAGTTCAGACTCCTAATGATCCACTCTTTACAGCCTCTCAAGATCTGGGATTACAAGTGTGTGTCACCGCACCCAGTCTTAATTGCAGTCTCTATGTAACCTGAGGGCAGGGCCGGCACAGCAGGCCTGGGGATTGAACCCCTGGCCTCCCCTACCTACTTGTAGGTGCTTTAATCCACTGAGCTATTTGGCTGGCCCTACAATATGCATTTTTGGAATAAGATTTATATATATATATATATATATATATATATATATATGTTTTGGTTTGGTTTGGGCACCAATAGTTGTTTTCTCCATAATGTGCAGTACGATTCTTTCTGCACATGTGAGCTCAGCTTCCTTTGCAGCAGGTGGCCCACATAGAGGAATACAAAGCAGTTTTCAATAAAAATAGGAAATTTGAATAACAAAATTTTATATTCCCTTTTATCATGTTTCCTTGCTTTGTCTTATGAATTCTAACCTATAAATGTTTAAGTTTGTCTCCCCCTCGACATATCTCTTTCCAGTTTCCCCAGGTGGTGCTATTACTAAGAGTTACACCAATGATGACATAAGAGTAAATAGCACTGAGACCAACATGACTAAATTGTACAGAAAGTGAATTGAAAATTAAGGGTTATAAAGTAGCTTTCTCTCATTATGCAAACAAACCCAATATTAAAGAAATTCACCAAAGGGATGTGTGAGAGAATAAGCCAAGAACATTATTTGAAAGAAAAGAGGGCTCATTGTCAATTAATGGATTCCAAAGATGACGCCCTGTATGGAGCCAAATAAGGATGGGAATCCCCAGCTGAGTGTTCACACAACTCTAGGCCACCACTCTAGGCCACGAAGGTTATATTCTTTCCAGTCTGAGGACCTGGTTTAGGAGCTCACAAAGAAATGTTTAATCATTATTCAGTACAGTCTGGTGTGTTGCTCAAGTTCGTAGTTAACGGCTTAGCATACTAACACCATGCAATTTGTTCTTTGCTAAACAATTGCTGCTCTTGATGGAAATTCATGCTATTATCAGTCTGGCTTCTTCTCAATAACTGTGCCACTTTCTTTTGTAAAACACGATCCACTCTCCCCGTACAATTACATTACCTAACTGGCCTCTGTACTCCTACCCTTTATTTATACAAAGAGATCATTATGAGATCTAAATTAGACCATGTAACCTCTTTGTCTAAAAAGCTCAGATTAAGGGCTGAGTAGAGAGTGCAGCTATCTAAGTACCTGCCTGGCAAGTGCAAGGACACAGGTTCAATCCCCAGTACTGTATGCTGTGTAGGCCCCAGAACCCTGGGCATGTCATGCTGGCCACTGAAACAGGGTGTGGTGGTACACACACATAATCCCACAGGTAGAGAGGCTGAGACAGGAGGATCACTATGAGCCTGAGCTGCATAGTGATAAGCTGTAGCAAATAAATAAATAAATTTAAAAAATTAAAAGCAATAAAAGCTCAGAGTAAAAGCTGAATATCTTAGTTGGCTTATGTCACATGCTCTGTCTTGTCATCCCTCACATCTATATTACCTCTACTAACATCTCTCACTTACTTTTCCTCGATTGCCATGCATGTCTCGCTCGCCCCTGAGATACTACCTCGAGGCCCACAGCCCGGCTCTTCCTGTACAGGGACTCGTCTCTGTGTCTGCAGGGCTCACTCACTGACCTCTTTTAAATCCTCCACTCGGAAATCATCTTCTCCTTACCAAAAGTTACGTTCATACTATCCATCCTATCCCCAATTTCTATCTTATAAAATTTAATAGTAATTATTACCTCCTACCAATATCTAATTTACTTATTCAATGACTTTTATATATTATACATTTCCTGTTTTTTTATGAAGGAAATTTAAAAATATATTTTAAAAGAAAAAACAAAACAAGAAAAACAAAAGAACAAATTTCCAAAATGACATCATAGAAAAGTAAAAATAGTTACTACATTGGATATTGTTAGCTTTAAATTAGCTACTCAAAGGACAAGATACAAGCATTGTTTTCCTAGCCAATTTTATCACAAACCTATCTTTTCACTGAACTGAGAAAAATTAGTATTATAACTATTTTAACCAAACAAAAATGCTAATTTACATTTTATTTAAATAAAATGTAATTTTATATCTAAAGTATGAAATGTAATCAATAAATGGCTATGCAAACACTGATACTTAAGCAAAATAGCACTTACTAGCTCTGAATATATATCCAAAATTATAATTACTATAGGTGTATTCCCTAATGTTAAGAAAATAAGTATGAAAAGTAATTGCAAAATTTCAAGAGTAACTTCTTGAATAGCAAATTTATTGAGTAAAATTTGTGTTACTTAAACAAAAATACATAAATGGGGCTGGGGATGTAGCTCAGTAGTGTAACTGTCTGCCTAGTAAGTACAGGGTCTTGAGTTCAATCCCTAGTATCACAAAAAAATTAAATAAATGTATTTAAGTTGGCAAAATTTCTGCACAAATGTTAATTTGCTTGTCAAAACCGGATTTGTTATTAAATCTATAGATTATTTATGACAAAAGTTTATGACTAAAACTTAGTTTGAAAAATGAATATTGATCTTTATACTTTTGTGTAAAATTTAAAAAAAAAGTGATTGGGCTTTGGAAAATAAATAAATAAATAAGAATTTTACCTTTTTTCCATAAAGCAAAATTTAAAAAAGAAAAAAAATGTTAAGTGGGTTTGTAAGAAGTCAGTGACATATTTTAATTAAAAGAATTATTACTTAGTTACTTAATACATTACTGTTTATCTTTTGTATTTTTAATAAAAGATATTTTAATTAAATAGCTTATATTAAAATCCAAGGTAAATTAGACTAATAATGGCTATTATTGATATTAATGATAAAGATCAAGTTGCTAATAGTAACAAAAGGTCAATTTTAATAAGGATTTAAGAAGTAGCTGCTCTGAATTATGGAAATATAAATAACAGGTATAAAACATTGATTATTGAAAACCACGTGAAAGACAGTAATATTTTCCCACTTCATTTTTATTGTACAGTTTTTTATAATGTACTTAGTGCAGGGTCTACAGGGTCTCTCTACACAGATCAGACTCATAGTGATTCTCCTGTTTTCAGCCTCCCAAGTGCTGGGATTCCAGGTACATGCTACCACACCCAGTCTCAGTCACACTCTCAGACCATCTCGGGGTGGGTCTTGCATGACAGGGGGATCAAACCCTGGTCCCTGTACTGGCCTAAGCAGGCACTTTAGTCCACTGTGCAATCTGCCTGCCCTTATTGTACAGATTTATTTGATGAATGGAATTTAACCTTTTACAGTTTTACATGAATGTAAGAAAACTCTTTTTTTTAAAAGTTTTATTGAACTACAAATGTCAATCAGACAGTTTCAAGACACCTTAACAATACAGATTCGACAAATTAATACATTGCAAACTGTTTTCATAACGTTTTGGTATTGTACAAGGTGCATACATGATATTATATATACAGATACTATTTTAGCAGATATCTCTTATCAGTGAATTAAGAGTGTAGCTGCTTACTTATCTTAATTTTATGCCTGAATTATATCCAAAAATTCAATAATTATTTTCCTAGTGGATGACCGTAGTACTAGAAGCCGACATAATATCCTGTCCAACCACCATCAGTGCAGATCTTGCCTCTCATAGGATTATGTAGAAGCTCAGCATTATCTATCCCAACTGTACTGTCTATACACACACATCATTTAGAAAGAAAGAAAGAAAGAAAGAAAGAAAGAAAGAAAGAAAGAAAGAAGAAAGAAAGAAAGAAAGAAAGAAAGAAAGAAAGAAAGAAAGAAAGAAAGAAAGAAAGAAACTCTTTTTATTAAAATAGATTTGGCTCTATACACCAACTAGTATATAAGAAAATTCACAGCAAGATAAAAATATGCATAGTAATAAGATAGCAAAAACTCAGAATACACACATGCTGACATGATTTTTCACTGTTATAACAGTAATATTATAGTGCTAATATATAGTGCTAAAATTTGTTATGACATTGTCATATTATAAATATTACTTATTTTAATGAGTATCAATACATATAGATGATATGACATCACATTATGTACCTATCTGAAAAGTGAATAGCCAAGAAGTAGCATGTCTCTTGTCCTAATGTTAAGTTATTACAATGCATGTCATACTACCCTGCTATACCACCACTGAAACCATTTCATTAGCATAATCATATTTTCCTTAAGATTAAGTCCTACTCTAATTAAATATGTATTACCTTTGTCTAGGGCTAGCAATATATTCTCCCTTCCTCCTTGGTGTAAAATGGTCTGTGTTTTTACTTTTCCATTGCTGCTACTTTCATTAGAATGTCATAGAAATAAATAGTATTCAACCAGTAGATGAATGAATTCCTGGCAGTGTAAGTCTTGATTCAACTAACCGAATGAGATATATAATGTAAAATCAAGATGAGTACTGCAAGTTTGGAACTGAGACAATGGATTTCATTACTAAGTACAAATTAGAAAAGTTAGTCTACCTGCACATAGGACTGACTACTCCAGCACGACATTGCTGTTTTTCTAAAATAAAATGGCCCCAAAGTGAAAGAATAATGGTGTTACTGAATTGGCTATGTAAAAGAGAAGCCATAATCTCTTTTGAAGGAAGCATTAAATATATTTTGAGATACACACTGGGATCACATTCATGTAATATACATACTAATTGGTCATCAAAATTATTCTCTTTCATAATGAGCTGTCATCCTGTGACTAGTTATGAGTTAAAATTTATTCTTTTTATGTGTACAGGAAAAACACAGTAGATAGAAGGTTGGTACCAAACAGTTTTAGGTATCTGTTTGGGGTCTGGGAACCTGTTCTTTGTGAATAAGGGAACCACACTTGCTGAGAATGTTGCTCTGCAGTTGTTCATGTAAATATTTCAACCCACAGGCCCAGGCACAGCTCTGCATTCCTTCCTTCTAACCGGGGTGCAAAGACAGCAACAAGACCATGTGGATCGCTTGATACGGGCTGTAAGAGGCTGAGTTACTGAGCTATGGAAGGGCAGTAAAATCATTCTCTTCCAGAAGTGGGTTGCCTGGATGCATGTCTTGTTCCAAACAGGTTTTACACTGATGCCTCTTCACAAAAGGCCAGACATTGAAAAAAGACACCATCATCCAAAGAAGTGGTTACTTTGACTACCTTTAAGAAAAAGATTGACAAGAGATACTACACAAATAGATCCAGCAGACTTTTCACTGCGTTGGCATTCTGTGTAACAAGCAGCTACACACCGTTAGTGACATTCTTTCTCACTCAGGTCTAAGTTATTTATCCCCTTAGTTACACTTTCCTTTCTAAAAGAATATCTTCTTTGGAAAACATTGATCACTTTGTACATAAAGGGTTTCAAAGTTATTCTACTAAAACATTAATTATATTAGTATATAGTGATCACATTTTGCTTTATTACTCTATTGTTGTTTTACAACATTTCAGATTGACAAGCAGTACTTTTTTCTCATCCAGTGATTCCCTAGAATGAAGCTGTATGAATTGAGCACCATACAAGTGATTATTCTTCTTCCGAATAAATATAAATTTTAACCGATTTGCTACAGTTAAAAATGCTCTATTGATTACATCTGTAGATATGTTGTGCACAATAATGAAGGATACGTTTAATCCTGTCTCTAATGTCTTTCCAATATTGCAGACAAAAGGATTTTTAGAATTTGGACCATCTTTTCAATTAACATTTTAAGTACTAATAAATATTTCTAATACTTAAGAGGCTTAAGAATAATTTCTTGAGGTCAGCAAGATAACTCAGGGGTCTAAACTGCCTGCTTAGACAAGCCTATGCAAGTGCAGGGACTGCAGTTCGATCCCTGGAACCCCCAGGGAGGGCTGAGCTGGCCACAATATAAAGAATAATTTCTTTCTTTAATATTTTATATCCTCTCTAACAATTTGCCTTTACTTTTTCTCCCCACCACAATCATATTCATAAGCTCCTGTTTGCCAGGCAAGTGCCAGAGTTCTGTGCTATATCCCCAACTTCCACTTTGTTTTAATCTGTTTAATTTGCCAGAAACTTTAAGTAGACATTTATTTTATTCTGAAAGGAAAATCAAGAATTAAGGAGAAAAAAAAAGGAATTAAGGAGTTAGTTCACTGATTTCAATACTCAAGGCAACATCAAGTATAAATTAAGGCAAAAATCTGCATCTGTGATTAAATCTCTCCTTTTATTCTGGGACGTACAGTAGTGCACTAAATGTGTTAAACGAGTTCAATGAACAAAGGAAAATTCAGCAAAGGACAGGCCAACAAATTCGGTGTAGGGTCAAAGCCATGCATGATACTCTATGCACAATCAAAATATATTTCCAGGAATGGTGGCATATGACTGGAATCCCAGCTCTTGGGAGGTGGAGGCAGGAGGATCTTTGCAAGTGTGAGACCAGCCTGGTCTATAAAGTGAGCTCAAGGACAACCTGAACTGCACAGTCAGACCCCATCTCAACCACACACACACACACACACACACACACACACACACACACACATTTAAACGATAGTCTACATAGTTATCATTAAAAGTTAATAATTATTCATGGTAATTATTAAAAATTATCTTCATTAATGTGTTTAAATCTACATATTTTCCTATTAATAAAAGGGGAAGAAGTGAACACCTCACACCAATATAAAGAAGTGCAATCATTTCATCTTGTGTCACAAACAAGTTGAGAATGTTTTCTCAGTTCATTAAATACTACCTTCATGTAACTGTAAAGTCAAATATCATTCTTTTTTTTTTCTCCATGATCCCATTCCTAAGATTTTTCTCTAAGTCTGCCCAAAATGGATAAAATTTCCTCAGCCTCAAATGTCTACAACATATCTTAAATCATTAGATTAATGTATTTGAAAATGTAAAAATTTGTTTTTGTCATCATTTTTCCATATCAGTCCTATCCATTACATCTCTCTAGAGATAGAAAGAGAGAGATTAGGATAGATTAGGTCTAAAAGCTAACAAATATATTTCTTGACACTTTTATATTGCTCTCTGTTGTGTAACGTCATTGTCCAAATGAGTCTCTTAGATATTTGAATATGGAGGACAGAAAGTGAAAACCTTAGCAAATTACTATCTTTAAAGAAGGATTAAGCAAAAGTCCTTTGGTTGCTGGTTATCTTACTTGCAAACTTTTTTGCAGCTATAATCTGTACAGCCACTTTTTAGCTAAATTATCTTTAAGGAGACAATCATGAATATGGGTCAGGATGTGGTTCCTGTGGAATCACATTGGACTACAGGAAGTAAATGAATTTACATTGGACTTTATTATTAATTCATTGTCGCTTAACTACATCAGGATTTTACTTCATAGTATTTTTAATGTCATGCTCTTACCTATCTATTTAGTATAGTGTGACAAGCAAGAACATCAAAAACTAATCTAGGTTGGTTTCTGGCCTGTCTGCATAATGAGCCAAAGTATACTGGGAAATCCTTCATTCTCCAAGAAAGAGAGGGCAGGCCCAGACTCAGTTTCCTATACACAGAGTGATGATTTTCCATGTTAGGAGTTATTGTAACTCAATACATATTCCTACAGGCTCTTATATCCACAACATGAAGATAGTTTTCACTCAAGGTAAGAAATAAATTCATTAGCTATTATACTGTACCTATTATCTGTTATTCAACTTTCGTTCTTTTTTATTCCATTGGGGTTAATATTTTTACTTTATTTACTTATTTATTTATTTATTTATTTTGTATTTTTTAGGAAAGGGTCTACAGAGTGTTCAGGGTCTCACTACTATGTCAGACTCATAGTGATCCACCTGTTTACAGCCTCCCAAGAATTGGGATTACAGGAGCATGCCACGACGTCCAGGCTCAATCACCAACTCAGCTCACCCCGGGGGTGGGACCCGGGTGCTTGCAGGTGCTTTAATCTACTGAGCTATTTGGCCAGTCCTTTTATTACTTTTTATTTGTTTCATTTAATTTAATTTAAAGAGTAAAAACAGAAGCAAAAGAAGAGAAAAAAGACAGAAGCAGGGTCACATACAACAATGCATATGTTACAGAGTTTCAAAACTGGAATAACTAATGGACAGTGGTTGTTATATTACCTATTTTTGTCTTCAAATCTGTTGCTCAGATTAACAGATATAGTTGTATAAGATTGGGGAAATAATTGAATATTGACACTTGCTTTAAAGAAATCTTATTTTTTTCCTTGTCTTTTTTTTAAAATTTATTTTAAGGATAGAATGATAATTGATGACACATGAGGATCAGCATACACTTAGAAGACCAAGATGAGAGGCGTTCAAGCACGGGTTTTGAATTACCCACTGCTGACTTCAATGCAGTTACTTAGATCATAGATATCAGCTACAAAGAAAGACAAATTTTAGGCCTTTCTAGATGATTGGATGCAATTAGAGGCTGTACTCATACGTGAAATAAATCAGACCCACATGTATAAATATCATATTGTCTCCCTATTGTAAGAACCTGAAAGAATAAATAAAACATGAAATGTATAATAGATATAGTAAAATGGAAAGAAACTAAACTTAAATAATGAAGATGAGAGAAAAGAGAAAAGAGGAAAAAACAAGGGATAAACATGAATGAATATATACAGAATGGCTGAGATGATTTCCATTAGCTTTTTCTTTAATATTTATTTATTTATTTTTGGTGGAACAGGGGATTGAACTCAGGACTTTGTGCTTGCCAGGGAAGCAGTTATTCCACCTAGTCATCTCCCTGGCCCTCAATTTTTTTAATTAGTAGTTAATGTTTAGAAATTTCACCTCGGCTAGATTTATTGTGATATGTTGGTCAATGTTTGAGTTATGAGAAGAGAAACTAGCAGGAGGAAAACTGATAATTTTTTTTTTTTTTTTTTTTTATCAAGGCACATTGGGTTGGAGGATGGAGAAGATGGAGAATGCTATAAGCGGAGCTTTGAGTTATACTGATCTGAAGTTAGAAGACCACAATGAGGGTAGAAATTTGAACATAGATGGCCTTGGCTCAGAATGTTTCCGAATGAGATAAAACCTCTACTGACAGTTGAGTGAGAAGCCAGGTGTGCTACACTCAGGCAAAAAGTTTGCCTATATTTTCTTAATGTGCTGAGATTGAAAGAGACTCAGATTAAGGGCAGTCGAATTATTAATCTGACAGAGGAAATTTCAAGATAGCACATGTTTTGCCAGCTACACCATAGTCAAAAGGGGCCTGGCTACTGCTCCTGCTGTGGGCAAGCTTTGATAGTATCAAACTGAAATAGGGTCTACCAGCACACAAAATATAAAAGTTGTGGAGCCATTCATGTTACCACCCATATTTCAGTCAGGGTTTGCTTTCTTATTTTCTATTTTTTTTGGTGCAGGGTCTCACTGTGCATGCAGCCCACATTCATAGTAATCTTCCTGCTTTTTGCGTCCCATTTGCTGGGATTACAGGCACGTGCCACCAAGCCTTAATTGCATTGCCGGCTCAGGGCACCCGAAGGCAGGGCCGCCGCGGCTTGGGGAACCAAGGATCGAACACTGGCCGCGGCGCTTACTTAAGCAAGCACTTAGTCCGCTGAGCTATACCGCTGGCCCTCAGAGTCAGGTTTGTGAGGCCTGGTAAGCAGCCCCTGTGAGGGGAGTGAATATAGCTTGGAAATGAAGCTACAGATTCAGTAGAGACTCCAGAAAGAAGCACATATGGAGAGCACACAGCACTTGCGGAGGAAAGTTGCAGACTATGAGTGGATCCAGCCTTCAGTGAGGTCACACAAAATATAATCAGCAAGATCATGGGTGTAGCCTAACCCAAGCCTACTGGAATTTACATCTTACCATGTGTGCTTAGGATCCTAGATGTGGAGTGATAATACAGAACTTTGTGCTTGCATTGTTTGGGTCATGCTTTGATCAGATTGTCTTATGTCCTCATTTGTCTCCATGTTAGAAAGGAGATGTTCATCTTTGTCATTGTATTTTGAGTCTTTGTACCTTGATTTTGATTTTTACAGTGTTTCACAGAAAGAGTTTGTGCCTCAGAAGACTTGGAGTTCAACTTTCTAAAAATGCTAGAACTGTTCAGATTTAAAGAAGAGACTGCTGCCTTTCTATTTGCAAGGACGATAGGTATTATGCTATGTGGACATTAAATATTGTTTACAGTAACATATCTTTTAAGAAGAGATGGAGTAAGGCAGTGAGGTTGAAGTGTCAAACAGACTGGTTTCTAGAGCCCCTTGGGAGATGGGGCAGTGCCTTACTTGGTCTATCAGTCATGGAGTGCTACTTTGTCTCTCTATGCTGGTCCCTTGCCCCTTTCTCTGGTGTTCTTCCCATATTCAGATGTTGGACCACCATTAACCAAGGATTTCTTTCTGTCATGCTCCCTATAGTATTTCTTCACTGTAGACCTTGAGGCAAATGCAAATAGCAACTTTTCTCCTTAAAGTTGTGGACTGTCTAATATATATTCCCTGCAGAACTGCATAATTGCCACATCGTTAGCCATTCGTGAAATGCAAGTGAAAACAACACTGAGGTACCATCTCACTCCAGAAAGAATGGCTACCATAATGAAATCAACCAACAACAGATGTTGGAGAGGTTGTGGGGAAAAGGGAACACTTCTCCACTGCTGGTGGGAATGTAGACTGGTACAACCACTGTGGAGATCAGTGTGGACACTCCTCAAAAGAGTAGGACTGGAAATTCTATTCAAGCCAGCCATCCCCCTACTGGGAATTTTCCCAGAAAAACTGAAAACATTATATTATAGTGATATATGTGTACCTATATTTATAGCAGCACAATTTGTGATAGCAAAATCTTGGAAACAACCAAGATGTCTGTCACATTAGGAATGGTTGAAAAAGATGTGGTATGTCTATGCAATGGAGTATTACTCAGCTAAAAAAAATGATAAACTTGAAGCATTTATATTTAAGTGGATGCCACTTGAACATATACTCATAAGTGAAATAAACCAGACACACATGTGCAAATATCATATAGTCTCCCTAGCATAAGAAGTGAAAAGTAGAAATACAAATAGAAATGTACAACAACAACTAAAACAATTGAGTCAGGTAGGGCAAAGTGAATGGCATATGCTGCAGGATACTAATCAGCTTTTCTTCTGCATGGTTAACTACCTAAGTTCACAGAACAAAATTGGAGAAATTGAAGAACCGCAAGGCCAGCCAACATTTTGGCCCTAGTCTTTCAAGGTTGGCAAAGACTCAGGACATAGGTGAACCTGTCCTGTAACATCACGAAACTCAGTTTTCCCGAAATTTTGTGAACAAAGAGATTATGGAGCCACAGAGGAAAGAGATCGAAGTTCTATATGTGCCTGGGGACAGTCACATGGAGAGAAAACTTTCTCTCAGGCTCTCACAGAGAGCAAACTGGTCAAGCATTGGCCGTGACTCATCCACATGGATGACACAGACAAAGGATCTACAGACTAAGGTACAGAATTACAAGATAAACCCTGAGCGGACTTCACTGACCTCATCAGAAACAAAAACTACATGTTTTGGTATATAGGTCTTGCTTTATCTCAGTCTTAACCATCCAGCATAAAAGTATAAAAATGAGGTATACAATATGGGGCCATAATAATAAGTTGAGCTGTAAATGGCTGTGGTCTACAACTTCTTCACATAATTTAGTATTGTTGTGGAATGCTGGATTGTGTCGCCGAGTTCAGGCACCTAAATTGGTTGAATGACAAGAGAGTACCAATCTTTGAGAGGTGTAGACAAAGGAAGGGGTATACAAAGGAAGAATCATGATGTGTGTGCATGGACAGTACAGTTGGGATAGATATGCCATGCTTCCACATAATTCTATGAGAGGCAAGATTTGCGCTAATGGTGGTTGGACAGGATATTATGACAGGTTCTAGTATTATGGACAACCACTCAGAAAACAACAAGGTAGAAAGTATTAATTATTGAATCTGTGTTATAATTCAGGTATAAAAAATAACATAAGTAAATAACTACATTCTCTTAATTCACTGATAAGGAACATCTGCTATAATAATGCCTGTAAGTATAATATCATGTATGCACCTTGTACGATACCAAAACATTTTGAAAACAGTTTGCAGTGTATTAATTTATCAAATCTTTCTGGTTAAGGTGTCATAAAACTGTCTCATTCATATTTGTACTTCAATAAAATGCAAAATAAATTTAAAAAAAACAAAGTATATGTAAAATAAACCTAACATAAGACATTAAAAAGCCAAAAACCACTCTGCCATTTCATTTACAAACCACTCTAATAAACAACCTAAATTCCAAGAAAAAAAACCTGCATAATTGTTGCAGAATACCCTTTGCCAATTGGCAGTAATAACACTGATATCTATTTTGAAGAGATCTTCATAAATCTTGTTTTAATTGTGAAGTCTTTAAGTTAAAATACATAAAACATAATTTTTTTTTGCTCTCTTTTGATAATCTGATGAGATTACAAAATTAGTAAATCTATCTCTCAGGATTTTCCCTCAGTATATTGCAATCTGAATGGTTAAAACTATAACTACTGTGACATTTGATATATTAAAGATACTTCATCTCTAGTGACTCCTTAATTATATGATTAATATGTAATTTCCACCCAAAGCAGCATCACTTCTGTTGAGGAGTCAGGTCCAACCTCTTCATTTGCTCTTCTTTCACAGAGTAATAAGCATCATCAGAAGAAGGCTTTCACAGCTTCTGTCATATCACCCACTCTTGAGCTACATCTGTTTTCTTTAATGTCGGGTTACTTCCTACACCTATTGATGCACAGTACATGTGTCTATCTAGGGCCATTTATAATTAATACAATCTATCCCTTCTTTTGCATTTATCCATTCTTATGGCTTTTAATATCCCTTTCAGATGAAATATATCTGTATTTCTGTTTGACAATCTTGCATTGAATTTTTACTCTTATCAGAAATATATATATATATATATATATATATATATATATATATATATATATATATATATATATAGTTTCAGTTTTGTCATCGGTTACACACTTTCTCCTGGCTTAAGATCTGATTTTTCTGTATTGTTAGAAAAATAATTCTTATATATTCTTAGTAGTTCAAACCAGTATCTTAATCATTTCTATTGCTTTGGTTTTTTTCTTACCCTATATGCAGTGTATCATCACAACTTCAAACTCTATCTTAAAATTATACCAACGGCTTTTAGAACAAAATTTTAGCCCAGAAATCATCTCTATTTCTTTTTTCTTCTTCCATGCATTCTGTTTTGCTTTATCCCCCTGTCTTACTAACTTCTTGCTTTTGTAAATGGCTCCTTACCCCTTACAGTGTATCCTTTGCAGAGTAGCCATATTGTTTCTTTTAAAAGTTAATGCTATCAACTATTTTCTGTCTTCCAATGATTATAAATTTTATATGGCATAATACCTGCTTCCAATGGCCAAGGAGAGCTTAGTGGACTTGGCTTTTGCTATCTGTTAGAGCTCATTTTCATCTGGTCTCTTACTGACTGAGCAGCTACAGCAGTGACATCTGCCTTTGTGTTGCATCTTAGTTGGATTCAGTTCTTGAAGTAGCCACATGGCCCTCTCCTTGTCTCATTCATATTTCATTCTGTTGCTCCCTTCATAGTGTGTTGCCTGATGTCACCAGTAAAAACGGCATGCTTCACTCTAGCAATCTTCAAACCTCAGATCATTTGTGAGCAGCCTTTTGTTTGCCCCTGATTTTTTTCCAAATACCACGCATCTTGTTTTCCACTGCCTCTCTCTGCACATTTTAATATTATTATTCTCAGTAAATTTTCTTTACAGAGTAATTTAACAACTTTTTGGCTTGTCTCTAATACTTTCACTTGCATTACCTTTCATGTATGTAAATAAGCCTTCATTTATTTTTTTAACAAATGAATAATTGTATTTATTTAAATTAACCATACAGTCATTTGTTTACTTGAAATGATTTGTATTCATTGTGTATTAAATCACCCTTGGGTCAAGCATGGACAACAAGGACTAAATCACTTCCAGCTGTTGCCCCATAATTGTGGTATAGATTTCAATGCAAACACTTTGTCAGTTGACTTGAACATGTGTACGGTTCTTCCTTGAAATGACAAATTGAGTTTGCTGGGCAGGTTGAGAACATTGCACAAGTAAGTATTGCAGCACATTCTGTGTCACTGAAATATGGTGATATTGTCCTGGAAGAATTCTGAGAAATGGCTCTCATAACTGAAAAACTCTTACCATTGATCTACCTTTAGAAAGTCATCTCACTTTTGTATGGCAGAGCTGCATAAGCAAAAGGGATATAATGGTTTGAGCTTCAAATGGTTGAGAGGATTCATAACATTTTTCAAAATGTCATGAAGTCAATTTGACATTTTTCTGTTGGCAAATATTTCTCTGTATATGACCCAATGCATTCACTCAATTTCAGAAGCAATATCCTTGACCCAAGTTGTGAAACCAGAAAGTTCTACAATGAAGGCTGCCACTCTATCAATGGATATAGGAAAATAAAAAGACCAATGCTCTTTTCATCATACACAGTGATTAACATCGTTGAAGAGATCTGCTGCTGTGGTGGAAATTGGAAAAAGTTTCAAATGATATATAGTCATGCAATACTACTGAAAAATGCACTATGCAGAAAGAAATACTGAAGCCATGTCAACATCAGGAGACTTGTCAATGCAAGTTGCATGCCATGGTGACTCATTAACCACCTCTACCAATCTTCCCTGGTTGCTACCAATCCACACACTTGTGGTGCTAGGACAGACATGTGCCACCTTTGAACTGCACCTTCCTCTAAAATTTCATGATAGATTTTCTTAGCAGCAGGAAGAATCAACTCTATCACAGCTAAAAGGTATTTTAGCTATAATGGTTTTGTTAACCACTAAGAATGATATTCTCACTGCACATACATTTGAGCAGGTTGACTTCCCATAGACATTCTGTTCTTCTTGTTCACAATTTTTATTTCTTTTGAATAACTCTAAGATTTGTCCTTTAATGTGGGTGCTTGTCTCCATGTTGCCAAGCAGGTTTGAAGGTTCTGTGTCTTAGTTTGATAACCAATCTCCACCTATACAAAATGAGCTTAAAGAATGTGTGAAGCGCCTATTTCAATGAAGTTAAAATTTAAGTAGAACTATTGGAGTTTTTGTAATGCAACTTTTTTTTTCTTGGCAGTCTTCTTTTATCTCATTATTCAATCTTTATGCTTTTCAAAAAAGTACACCAGATACATTGGTGTTTTTTATTCATTTTGAACCTTGCACATTAGCCAAAGTGTACCACGACCAGTGTCCGGTAGAGTGAAAATTCACAGATAGAAGTCATGAGTTAAATAATGGGTGGGACACGTGTGGACTAAAGTAAATTTCAGATTCTGACTTAGGGCCTGTCATGATTTGCAACTGTAAAATTTAAGGACATTGACTCAGTGGCCGCTATAGAGGTAACCATCAGCTGCTGCTCAGTTCCCACTTGCCACTAACTGATCAGAGCTTTGTTATGAATCTGGAAGCAAAACTAATTTTTACAGTCTCCAGGCAGTCACCTCCCTGGAATGTTCCCTGTCGTTACAGTCATCCCTCAGGAGCAGCACCACTTCTTCAGCTCCAGGGCAGATCCTCAGATGTGAGATTCTCCCAAGAAAGTGCAATAGTCCTTGTGAAGTTCACTGTGGACTTAGTGTTCTGGGAGAATCTAGGGTCACTACTGATCTGAGACGATCAGAGATCAGATAGTAAAAGTGAGACCTAAGGAGGTGCTCTCCATCTAGGTGTAAGCTTGAATCCCTTGTCTTCCACTTACTGGCTCCTGGATAGCCCAGTTTCTAATGTCCAGGGACAATATTCTGATAAAGATAATGAATTGCCTGAAATAGCCAAACAATAACATTAAAAGTATGTTTGAAGGGCTGACCAAATAGTTCAGGGGTTTGAAGCTCCTACAAGCAGGCACAGGGGCCAGCAGTTCAATCTCAGGGCCTGTGGTGCTGGCCCTGCCCCAGGGGCAGGCTGAGAAGGCAATTAAGACTGGGCGTAATGGCACAGGCCTGTAATCCCAGCTCTTAGGAGACTGTAAATAGGTGGATTACTATGAGGCAAATCTGGTAGCGAGACTCTGAACACCCTGTAAACCCCTCCCTGAAATACAATAAATAAATAAAATAAAATTATGTTTGGGGCAACTTGAAGTCTCCATATGTTCCAGATTAAGGTTAAGGTGGAATACAGTATTTTGCGATTATTAAAAAGGTACTAAATATTTTATTTCCATTTTTAACATCCTACTTTGTGAAACAAAGTTTTCTGTCAACCAAAACAATATTATTGAGTGTATTGGACATAATCACCACCAGATGTGAGCCATTAGTTTGAGGAAAACAAGCCCTGGGCTCCCATTGCTTCAGCATTACTGTCAGTTCATTCAATAATTGTAATGCATTTGAATCATACTGAAATGTTCCCTGCTCCATCTGTGGAAAAGCTCTCTTCCATTAAATTCATCCCTAGGGCCAGCGAGATAGCTCAGTGGATTAAGTGCCTGTTTAGGTAAGCACAGAGACTGAGGTTCAATCCCAACCACCATACATAGTTCTAGCCCTGGCTCCAGTTGCGCTAAGCTAGGCACTGAGTCAGAGTATGGTGGCACATGCCAGTAATCCTGGTGCTGGGGAGTCTGCAAACAGGAGGATCAGTATGAGTTTGAGCTGGCTAGTGAGTCCCTGTACAAATATAAATGAATAAATAAATAAATATTAAAAAAGAAAGTTGTCCCTAGACATCTACTCTGTTCATTTGTTTCTCTGTTTCTTCCTGTCAGTTTCTCCTTGTGTTATTCATAATGATATGCAATTTCCCTGTCCCTTCCTCTCCTTTTCTACACAGTAATCTGTAATTACCTGTGTATCTTTCTTTATTTAGAATACTACATGGAGTATTATGAAAGTTCCTAAGAAAGAAAGGCTTAGTTTAATGCTATCACTGGTTCACCAGGAACCTTCAGAAATAATTTCAGTAGCTGGCAGAAAATGTAAGCAACCAGAAAGATTCTAATTTTTATAATTGCTTTTATGTTTAATGATCATTTCACATGGTTTTCAAGTTTCTAACATGTGATTTGAATTCTTAATAAAGTATTATGATATGTGTCTTAACCAAATGTAATAATTTTATATGTAAATAAAATAAAATGGTGAAGCATGCATAAAAAAATCAATATCTCCTCAGAAGCTTAAATTAACAATAACCAAGATATATCCTAATTGTGTGAACATGTCTGATTTTCATTGTGTGCATTTTTTTCAGGAAATGTTAAAATCCAATTTTTAAGAATTGCAAATATCTAAATTATGTAATATACTTATGGATTTGACTTACTTCTGTGAATGGAATCCTATTATACTTTCTTAAGGAAAACAGTACACAAAATAAGCAAAATTCATATACTTTCATTAGTCACTTTGAATGCATCACTTATTTGAGAGACAGATACTAAGCCACAGTGTTCAGAGATATGGGTGAACAGGAAGAAGTCTTGGAAGATTCTATGAAACTGGAGCAATTTGACATTGTCTCCCTAGGATTGAAACTTTGGTCTTGAAAACTCATTGTTTTTCTGTGATCTGGAATTGTGTACAATGCACACTGAATATCTCAGAAGAGATCGTAGGTGCCTAACATTATCACGCGAAACAAACTAGTGTGATGATTGATAGTGTGCAGTGACTCAAACCACGCGCCTTCCTGAAAGCAGCGATTCTAGGAGAACAGATCTTTTTCAGTGTAGACACCAGAATTTACAACAGCAGAAAGGAAATATTTCTTCCATATTTAATAAAAACTAAAAAGAATCACTTCAATTTATCATGCAAATAAGGCTATTAACATAAGAATTTATCTTTGGGCTGAATTCTATATGAAACAAATTTGACCTAAAATGATTTTTGTCAGAGATGGGTATACCCTTGTCATTTAAATACTATAGGTGTTTGAATTCAGCAAAATAATCCAATATAGTCCAGGATTTCATAAGAGTAGTGGGTTATCCATGGGACTGGCTATGTCAGCAGTTGTTGACTTGAGCACTTTACAACTCAGCATATTCATGTCTTTACTTTTCATACCCTATTATTATATTTTTCTGCTGGATGGTTAAGATCAAAATAAAGCAAGACAAACTGTAACTTTTATATTGGACAAGGTCAGTCAAATCCCCTCAAGATTTATCGTGAAACCCTATACTGCAGTTTGTAGATCTTTGTCAGTGTCAGCCATGTGGATGAGTCATGGCCATTGCTCGACCAATTTGCTCTCTGTGAAAGCCTGAGAGAATGTTTTCTCTCCATGTGACTCTCCTTAGGTACCATCTACATCATTGATCACTTTCTTCTGTGGCCCCATAAAAGGGATGCAAATGAAGAACCATTTTTGTATCTGTATAATACAAAATAATTAGGATAGATATACAGCTAATTTCTCTTAATTCAATTGGAAGAAAGTTTTGTACTAATAATGTTTGGACAGGATATCATGTCTGCATCTTGTACTATGAATAATGACTAGGAAGACAACAATATGCAATGTATTAATCATTGTAACTGTCCTACTAATTGGTTTTGGAACTGTCTCATTGCTATTTGTTTCTCAATAAGATTAATTTAAAAAGCAGGGAGAAACAGGGTGAGGGATCTTCTTGAGGATGCACTTGAGTACAAGAGAAATAAAAATTTAAGTCATGTTATATTTTGTAGGATAAAATTATTTGATTTTTAATGTGAAGTAAAATTTAAATAAAGAGCATGTAATTTGGAAAAAAATTTAAAAATGAAATGATAAAAGTGTTTCTGATAGTCCAGTCTGGCATAACATACTTTCAAGACCTCAATGACTTTCAATTATATTCAATTATTATCTTACACTTTCGGTGTTTTCAGTGTGGCCAAAGCAAAACATTTTGCACGTAAGAATCAGACAAGAAGTTCCCATAGGGTATGAAGCAGTTATGAGCTTTGTGCTCGATCTGAAATTTGAAGCCATCCTTTAAGTTTACAAAAGGACACAACAACCACAGGATACTAGCTAGTGAGATAGCTCAGCAGTCTGAGCACCTGCCCGGCAAGTGCAAGGTCCCACATTCCATCGCAGGTACCACATGCCAGGCCAGCCCTGGAATTCTGGGTGTGCCCTGCCAGTCCTGAAGCCAGACGTGGTGGTGCACTCCTGTAATCCCAGCACTGGGAAAGCTGATACAGGAGGATCACTATGAGTTGAAGCTGCATAGTAAGATCCTGTATCAAATAATAATAATAATAATAATAATAATAATGATAATAATAATAATAACAGCACAGGATGCTATTATGATATCTGTAAGACTGTGTCCCCCTTTTCATAGTATATACAAAGGAACTGAAAACACCCCTGTCCCCTAGGACCTGGGAGTCCTCATTGGCCCTTTGCCCCCCAGTGGCCATGGAAATGTTGTTCTAACTTGAGGTCATCCAGGAAGAATCTGATTTCCTGTCTTTGCATACACAAGAGAATCACGAGAGCCACCATCCTCTACCAGCTGGCAGAGTCATCTGATCAGCAGTCCATAGCCTCATTATGTTCTTGCCTTCTGCCTATATTGAAGAAAGCAGATGACAAAAGGCACCTGCTCCAAAAGGGAAGGCTCTGACTAACGCTTTTAGACTATGACATTTTAGTGTTACTCATTTGGCACCATTTTCAGCAAATAAAGTTCTTATGAAAGTATCACTAATCTATAACCTCCCAATACACAAGTTGACCTAATTTGATACCAAAATCATGACATTTGCACAAAGTAGAATATTTACTTCAAAGTCTGAAACATAAGTTTTATTAATTTGAATAAAATACTCATAATTATGCATATCGAGGTTTATGGAGTTGAAGTTAATTTTAGGTTAGGAGAATTGTAGTTAAAAAATTCACTAGGATCATAGAGCACCTTATTGAAAAGCATAAAAGTCCTCTTTCTTAATTTATGATATTGCTATATCTTGTCTTTTGGGAAGTTATAATTACAATATTATTTTGGTATAATATTTAATTTTATTATAATTATCCATTGTCAATAGAAGTAGCAGTAAGGTTATTGTTAATAAAAATTAATTGAGGCTCAAGGAGTAGAAGTGAAAAATTTTGATCTGCAGCTGCGGTGCCAGGAAATTTCTTCCAAGGATGTTCCAGAAGGTAGCTGACAGCACCTATAGGAGAACGATTTCCTTCGTCTGAGTGAATTCTTGGAGAATCCATGTAACAGGTTCTGAAGAGGTTTTGGATACACATATTTCATGTGTGAGGTTATTTACATATTTAAGGATGTAGGCTACATACATATTTTGATGAGGCAAAAGGTCAATTGATTCTAATGTTAGTTATCATGTAACTGAAAGTAATGTGCGTCATGTTTTTTTTTTTTTTTTTAGTGTTTCTGTTACTTTTTCAGAAAGTGGGAGGCAAATCAAGGTGGAGAATGCTGCTTAAAATATTAAAAATAAATCTCAAGGAGTTTACTTGCTACAGTTGAAAAGGGATTCTTACCTTTTCTATTCCCATTTTTCTTCCTTCCAATTACTAATTAATTAGGTAAATAAGGGAAAATATCATTTAACTTCACTTTCACTACCGTTTCTAATTTTGATCTCACAAGTGAATGAAGTCATTATTAACAATAGATAACAAAATAGTAAACCTTCCAAAACTGTTTCTATAAATTTTATATAAAATTGAAGTCATGCCGGCCCCACCTCTGGGACTCGCTGAGATGGCGAATGAGACTGGGTGTGGTGGCGTGCACCTGTAATCCCAGCTCTTGGGAGGCTGTAAACAGGTGGATCACTGTGTCCGATCTAGTAGTGAGACCCTGAGCACCCTGTAGACCCTACCCTAAGACACACACACACACACGCGCACACACACACACACACACACACACACACACACACACACACACACAACTGAAGCCTGTAGTAGATTGCCAACTGGTGGACAACTTGTTACATCCTGCTAAAAGGAACTAGTGTGGTACTAGGTATGGGAGTCCCACCTGAGGATTACTGCCAGTAGCATAAGAGGCAGAACTGGAAAATGAAAAGAGGGGCTGTCAGGGAAGCTATTTGGAGAAGCTGTTGGAGCTGTTGGAAGCTGCTAGTTCTCTTGGGCTGTTTTGCTGGAGGACCGCATCATGCTGATTTTCCTGATGACTTTGGTGTTCCTATCAGTAGAGGAGCTTGGGACCTCATTGTTTCTGAGGATGACTGTGGTTTTCTTTGAGGGAGTTCTTGTCCCCCACCTTGAGCATCACTTCCTGCCTCTGGAGAGGAAGGTGGTGCACTGCTCAATCTCTTGGAGAAGCTCATCGTATTGAATCTCTCAGTGGGAACTCAGCTTTCAATACCTCTGCAGGAGCCGGGAACCTCCCTGTTGTTTAGGATGGCTGTGGAGCTTTGTGAGGGAGCTCTGGTACTTACTATGAGCCTCGCTTCCTGGCTCCAGTACACATCCCCCAGCCTGCTGGCACAGATCCTTTGTCCTGCTGACAGACTTTCTAGCCTCCACCACTGACCTTCAGGCCTTCTCAATACAGATCCATGAAACAGACCTGAACGCGACTTTATCCTGGGCTCTGGGCCTCCAGTTGGACTTGTGGAAAACATTGTTTGGGGCTGTAGGTCCTCAGCTAGACTCATGCAAGACATTATCATGGAATCCAGGACCATCTGAAATCTTTGGCCTTCAGTATGTGGACAGATTTCTTACAACATGCATAATTCTTTGGGTGATTCATTATAAAATAATCTTACAAAATATATGCCCTATATTGCTTTCTTGCAGAAACCCAAACTACGACAAACTCTGTGATCAACTATATAGGATCATTTAAGGAATTACTTATACTAAAGTCACTGCAAAATTAATATAAATTTCTTTGCAACTATACAAAAATATGAGATGTTAAATATGACCTAAACTCTTTTTACTTACATAATGAAATATTATTTTAAGCTCTAATGATGGAGAATAACCTATTTTAAGTACAAAACACCTCAGAGGCAAGGGCACATAACTGTAAATATTGAGTGAAGAGAGTTTGTATTTTTAAAATCTTGTGACTCTGGGAAATGAAACAAAGGCACTGATGTTAATTACCAGGCCTTTCTTTTCTTCTGTTTTGATAATAAAATATTGAGACCTCAGTTATGGAGGATGTTTTCAATGCTTATCAATGCTCATATTAGAACTAGAATAAAATATGCACAGTGAAGAATTTCTTGTTCATTTTGCCCCATTTAGAAATATAAAATTTGTCCAATAAAAATTATGCTAAAATTTAAGCAAGTCATTTTCAGAGCTGAATGTCTTATGAAACTAATCATATGTCAGACTTTTCATGGCCATGTGCTTTGTTTACTAATATGTGGCATTGTGATGAAATAAATTACTAACAATTTTTAACAAGATTTACATTTTTATCTGTTTTCTTTTATTACCTCTTTTTTTTTTTTACCAAATATTTACTTTAAAGGTAGTATAGCAATAATTGATATGACATTAGAAGTAGTACTCATTTAGAAGACCAAAATGACAGGTATTTCAAGCATGGTTTTAGTATTATACATTGATATTCTCAGTGTAGTTGCTAAGTTCAAATATCAACATATAGTGTTAGTCAGGATGAGAATTCTACCCATTAACTGCTATTTTGCAAAGCCTGACAAGATTCTTAGGAACATTGCCTTAACTATCCTGTTTATATAAATTTATGGTTTTGCCCATACCATAATTTCTAAATTTAGTCCTTTCTCTTTCTTCATTGTTTAATCCTCTTTCAATTTAACTATGTTATAATTTTCAATTTTTATTTCCTCTTTTGAGTTCTTATACTAGGGACACTTCACTGATGAGTATATCTTCAAGTTACATCCACTTATAAATGAAGGCTTCAAGTTGATTTTTCCTTATAGATGAGTATAAAGAAAATTTGTTTCCAAGATTTGGCTGTCATAAATTGTGCTGTTATAAATATAGGCACACATATATCACTATGATATGATGTTTTAGTTCTTTTGGGAAAATTCCCAGACAGTGGATAGCTGGATTGAATGAGATTTCCAGTTCTAGTGTTTTGAGGAATCTTCACACTGGTTTCCATTATGATTGCACCAGCACTGGAGGTGGGTTCCTTTTTTCCACCAGAGCCTGTCCAACATTTGCTGTTGGTTGCTTTCTTTAATAGCCATTCTTTCTAGGGTGAGATGGTATCTCAGTATTGTTGTCACAAATGGCTAGTGATGCGAAGGATTTTTTCATTTATGTAATTGCTTTTAGTATTTCTTCTTTTGAGAAGTGTGTGTTCATCTCAGATGTGACTTTTGAATTGGGTCTTTAAATTTTAGGGTCCTAATGTTTTTACTTGTCCATAAATTCTAGCTATAAGACATTTGTTTGAGTGCTTGTTAGTTAAGATTTTTTTTTTCCAGATTTGTGGATTGTCTTTAAAGTCTGTTGGTGATTTATTTTAATGCACAAAAACATCTCATTAAGAGGAGGTTGCAGTTTTTAATTCTTTCAAGTATTTTCCATCTGATTTGATTTTTGTTCATTAACTGTTTACATACCCCTATGTCTTCAAGATTTCCACCTACTTTCTCTTCTAGGAGACTTAGTGTTCTGTTTTAATGATTAGATCTGTAATCCATTTTGACTTTAGTGCATGGTGACTCAGTCAAGTTTTAGTTTTTGGCACATGAAGAGGCAGTTGTTCCAGCACCATTTGTTAAAGAGGCAATTTTCCTTCCGATAAGCCAGTTTGGCCCCTTTGTTGAAGATAAGATAATTGAGTGTGTTTGTAGTTGTTTCTGCATCTTCTAATTTATTCTATTATGCCTAAGGTCTTTTTTGCCAATATGATGATGATTTTACAACATAGGGTTTGTAGTATAATTTCAAATCAGGAATTGTAACGCCTCCTGCCTTGTCTTTGCTGGCCAGGATTGCCTTTGTCATTCTAGGTCTTTTCTGGTTCCAAATAAATTTTAGGAATGATTTCTGTAGGTCTGTAAGGTGTCTTGGTGGTAATTTGACAGGGTTTGCATTTAATCTGTATAATAATTTACAAGTATTTCCATGTTCACTATGTTGGTTCTTCCTATCCAGGAGCAGGGAATAACTTTTCATTTTTTTTAATATTATTTTTTATTTTTTGCCAAACTGGGGATTGACCTCAGGTCCCTGCACTTGCCAGGCAAGTGCTTATTGTACCAAGCCATCTCCCCAACTCTAACTTTTCATTTTTTGAAATCCTTTATGATCTCTTTTTTCAGAATACTGTAATTTTCTTTGAGTAGATCTTGATTTCATTAGTTATATTAATTAAGTATTTCATTTTGAATGGTGTCATTATAAAAAGTATTATTTCTCTAATTTCCCTCTCAGTGTGTTTGTTATCTGTGCAGAAGAATGCTATTGACTTTTGGGGACTGACTTTGTATCCTGCTATGCTACTGTATTTGTGTATTAATTCTAGTAGCACTTTGGTGGAGCATTTTGCATCTTCTAGATAGAGTATCAGGTCATCTGCAAATAATGATAGTTTAACTTCTTATTTACATCCTCTTACTCCTTTGTTTCTCTCATTTTTCTAATGGCTCTGGCTAATGATTCCAGAACTATGTTGAATACGAGTGGTGGTAGAGGACATCCTTGTCTTGTACATGACTGAGAGTAAAAGATTTCAGTGTTTTCCCATTTAGAATTATGTTAGCCATTGTGTTGTCATAGATGGCTTCTATCAGATTGGGGTAGAGGCCATCTATTCCAATTTTCTGTAGGCTTTTGAACATGAATGAATGTTGTACTTCTCAAAAGCCTTTTCTGCATCAATAGAGATGATCATGTGGTTTTTTGATGTCACTCTATTGATATAGTATATTACATTTATAGATTTGTGTATTTTGAGCAAGCCTTGCATCCCTGGGATGAATCTTATCTGGTCATGGTGTATTATATTCTTGAAGATTTGCTGTATTTGATTTGCTTGGATTTTATTGAGGATTTTTGCATCAGTGTTCATGGGGAGATTGGCCTGTAGTTCTCTTTTTTTAGTTGCATACTTCTCTCTTTTTGGTTTCAGTGTAATACGTATTTGCAGTAATGATTTTGGAACTTTTGCTTCATTTTCAATTTCACTGGAGTTTGAGAAGTATTTAGATTATATTTTGTGAAAATTTCTTATAGAATTCAGCTGTGAATCCTTCAGGACCTGAACTTTGTTTGTCTATATTTTTCTATTACATGGCTAATATTATATGATTGGAGTTCTCATGTCTTCCTGATTCAGTTTTGATAATTTGTACTTTTCTAAGAATCTGTCCATTTCTTCTGTGTCTTTGATTCTGTGAGAGTAAAGATTCTCACAATGGCTACTGATGATTTTCTGATTGTCCATGGAGGCTCTGGTAATTTTACTCTTTTCATTCCTTATTGCTTGAATTTGAGTTTTTTCTTTCCTCATTTTGATGAGGTTTGCTAGAGTCTTATCAATATTTTTTAATCTTTCAAAGAACTAGAATTTTGATTCATTTACTCTTTTTATTGTTTTCTTCATCTCAATTGCATTAATTTTGGCTTTAATCTTTATAATTTCCTCCTATCTTTGGGCTTTCTCTTTGGTTTGCTCTTCTTTTTTCTACACATTTGAGGTGTACCATTAGGGTATTTATTTGTTCCTATTCTGTTTTCCTAATATGTTAGTTGATAGTTGTAAGTTTCACTCTAGGAACTGCTTTTATTGCATCCCACAAATTCCTATAAATTGTGCTTGAACTTTCATTGAATTATAGATATTGTTTAATTTCTTATTTAAGTTCATCTCTTATCCATTGGTTGCTAAGGATAGTGTTGTTTAATTTCTATGTATTTATCAGGTTTTGTGGTTTTTTTTTTTCATTTATTTCCAGTTTCATTGCACTGTGGTCAGATAGTATGCATGGGATTATTTCTGTTTTCTTGATATAATTATGCATCACCTATGGATTACTAGGTGGTCTATTTTAATAAATATCCTGTGTGCAACTGAAAAAAAGTGTGTATTCAGATATGGTTGGGTTGAACACTCTGTATATATGCACTAATTCCATTTTTTCGAAGTTCTGATTCAGTTCTGCTACTTCTTTGCTAAATTTTTGTCTGCTTCACATATCTATTTGGTATAAGGGGGTTTTAAGGTCTTCTGTTAAAATGGTAGCATTGGATCTTAGATTTTTCTTGTCCATTAAGATTTGTCTTATACAGTTAGGTGCTTCCATGTTTGGTGCATATACATTTATGAGTGTTACCTCTTCCTCTTGAATTTTCCCCATAACCAGTATATAGTGGCCTTCTTTAATTTGTTTCATCATTGTTGGTTTGAAGTTGAGACTGTCTGAGAATGGATTGTTTCCTTTGCTTTTTTCTGAGGTCCTGGGACACATAGTATTGTTTTCTATCCTTTGACTTTCAGCCTATGCATTTTTTATCAGTTAAGTGTGTTTCTTGCATGCACTATATTTTTGGATTTTACTTCCTAATCCATTCTGCCAGTCTATTTCTTTTAATTGGTGAATTGAGTCTTTTTACATTGATGATTATAATTGAGATGTATTGATTTACAATTGACATGTTATTTACATGTTGTTGTTTACTCCTTTTTCTCCTGTGTTTAATTGTTTGACCTATTTAGTGGGTTCTTTCTGTTCTCTTTGGTGGAATTCTGATCATTTTGGCCCCTCTCTAGAGCATCTTTTAGTTGTCTGTGTAGGGCTGGCTTTCTCATCATGAAATTCTTTAATTGTTCTTTGTCATGGAAGCATTTCAGCTCTTCATCAAATTTGAAAGAGAATTTTTCAAGGTACAGCAGTTTGGGCTGGAATATTTTGTCTTGGAGAACTTGAAATATTTTGCTCCATGCTCTTCTTGACTTGATGGTTTGTGAAGAGAAATCTGTCCTTATTCTGATGGATTTTCCTTTACGTGTGATCTGTTTCTTTTCTCTAGTAGCTTTTAGTATAATTTACATGTGATTTATTTCTGGGATCTTGATTATTATAAGTCTAAGTTGTTTTTAATAGGTTAATGTTATTTGAAAATCTATATACTTCGGTTACCTGAATGTCAGATTATTTCCCCATATTTGGGAATTTTTCTGTTCTTACTTCTTATGTCATATGTATTAACTCCTTTTTCAGTGATGCCTATTAGTCTTATGCTGCTCATCTTTGCATCATCTTGCAGATATTGATTTGTTTTTTACTGTATTCTAGTTGTTTTTAAGAGATCTAATCTTACCGTTTCACTAGCTGCAGTGGTGTCTTCCGAGTCTGAAACTACCTTCACTTTCATTAAAACGTATTTGCCAGCTTGTGATTGTAGTTTTCATTTCCTTTGTATCTCTTTGAATCTGCTTCATGCATTCTATTTCTTTCCTGTATTGCTTATTCAAATATTCCTTCAATTTTCTGTTATCTATTTTTTATCAGTGTCTTCTTTAGAAGCACTTAGTAAACCTTTCATTACAGCCTTCATTTCTTTTTCTACTTCTGAGATTATTTCTGATCTTATTTCCTCTGTACCTTTATGTAGTTGTTTCTTTACTTCAGATGCTATTATTTCATGGATTTCAGCTGTGTGATTTCCAATTTCTTCTATGCCAGTGTCTCATGCATTTCTTCTGGGTGGCCTCAGACCTGAGAATGCATTTTAATCCTTGTCTTTGTTATTTTATATAACACTGTCTTCTGACCTTTGGTACAGAGCTTTGGTGCTGTTGTTGCCTTAGCACACACCAATATCATTACCCAAGAGAGACTGTGTGGTTAATATGGTTACAGTGTATTATTTATAGAACTATAATGAGCAACACTAGTACTGGGTAGTGATACTTAGCAGTTGAGAAACTTTTGTTACTAATGCATTTGTATTTTAGAGCCTAAGAGCAAACATTATATCTGTACAGCTAAGCAAATATTAGATTGGGAATGTGTACTTAAATTAGTTCCCCTAAATTCCTTTTGATCACCTCTCCTTTTGTATCTGTACTCTTCCAACAGACTAGTTCACTCCAGTTTCCTATTGCCCCCTCTCTCAATCAAGAGCCAAAGAGAGGTGATGCTCTCACAGATCTGGGTCTAGCAAAGTGCTTTAGCTTATTGGGTCTAGATTTAGCAAGTTCGAACTCATATAGGTAGGCTTAGCTTGGGTCTGGCTGCTGTGCTGTGCCTCTTCCTGCTGTAGCCTATGGAAGAGTACCTGCTGTGCCCCTCTTGCAAGATGCTCTGCTCTTGGTTTAGTTGGGTGTGTTTCATCTCTTGTCTCTTCAAGGAGTTTGGCTGCAGGGTTCCACACCAGGCCTGTCTGATAAAGGAGGTTCCCCTGAGCATGGAGGAGGTTCTCCTGAGCACATAGAAGCCCCCCCCCCCCCACACACACACGCTGGGCCTGGGAGCCTACTGGAGTAGAATCTGGCGAGTGTGGAAGGCTCTCCCCCCACACTGGACCTGGGCACCTGCTCAAGATTTATGTTTTGATTTCATACTTGTACCTGCAAATCTATAGCTGCTCCAACTTTTAGGCAATGTGATATGCCTCATATTCCATTTAATATCGAGTATTATGTTTGATATTTCCATTCTCATTTATACAAAGTTGGATTTCTGAGGTCACTCCAACTTCTCTTTACTGCTAATTATGTTTTTACCTTCAATGTTAGTGAGAAAGCTATGGGATATGTTTAGCACCACATTTGTCTGAAGAACTAATCATGAATGAGAAATTTACTGTAAGAATAAAACAATATATACTTTTGGAATAACCTGGGAAAGTAAAATTCTAGAAAAGGAATTTGGACAATCAGGGAAATGCCACTGAGCTATTAACTAAAACCCTGGGGCAAATGGAACATAACTATGACAGTTTAAGTCTTCCCACTACCAGGGCCAGGGATACAGCTCAGTGTTATGGTGCTTCCCTAAAAAGTGTGAGATATGAGTTGAATTCCTGGTACAAAAAGAAAATTCCTCCTACTACTGATGTGCAAAGACCATGAAAATCATATGGTTCAAATAAATTATAGAAAAATGCAAATTTGAAATGACATAAGATTTTTAAAAAATATTATTTTTTCTGTATTGAAGTATAGGACTCACATGTACAGAGACTAGATCCACATTTTTCACCCATTTTAAAAAAGTGTCAAGCATTTAAACTGCTCACTTAATAAGTTAGAACACTTACAATGCCTAGGTTTCATTTTATATAAATGTAAAACAGGAAATAACCACAGTCTAACTTTCTAATATTGATGTACAAATGAAAAACAATAGGAGGATTAAGTTACTCCAGTGCTTGGCTTATAAGTACTGAAAATTAGTAAATCACTTAAGCCCTCATAATTATTGATTTATAAAACAGACATTCCACCAGTGTGTATTTCATGAACACTGTCCCAGCAAAATACCAAAACCATGAAGAAAGAACTGCTATAAGAGATCCACAGGCATATTCTCATGATCCCGTGGCATGGTATAAACTGCCTGGAATTAGACTTACAGAGGAGAAGCAGAAATGTTTTCTTCTCTGGCTAGCATGTAACTTCATCTTTGTCACATCAATTATTAAGTCTCAATTACTGCACTTTCAAATATTTATTTTAGGAGTGACACAAAGACTTATCAATAATGATTGTAGGGAGGATAACATAACAATATTTATAAGGTTTTTTTTTTATTCAAAGGAACATACCCACAACACTAATTTTATGTACTTTTTAAAATTATTTTTTGTGTTTTGCTACAGGAGCTACAGGATTTCCTATGCAGATCCGACTCATAATGATCCACCTGTGTTCAGCCTCCCAAGAGCTGGAGTTACAGGCCTGCCCCACACCCAGTATCAGTAACTGTCTCAGCTTGCCCCTGGGGCAGGGCCAGCACAGCCCGCCTGGGATCAAACCCCAGCCACTGTGTCTAATTTTACATCCTTTAGAGGGAAAGCTGAATCTTCAATTAAAACAGACAATGTAATTTAACATAGTCCATGCTTTATGTCTTAAAGCAAACAATTTGTATTTGCATGATATTCCAAATTCTATTTCTACACTGTCCTTAAATAATTTTTGAAACAACAAAAATAGCTAATCTCAAATGTTATGACTGCAAATTAGAACTAGCTTAATAGTCTGAATCTAAAATAAGTGAAAAAAAATTTGCATGGTCTATTTCATCAACCAAGGAGTGAGTAAACAAACTGTAACCCTCTTAAATTTTACCATCCAAGAAATTGGAGATTTCATATCCAATTAATTTTAATGGAAAAGGTGAGCACTATAAAAGAATGCCTGTTCGAAGCTTTCAGTGCAAACGCTGACATTTCCCGGCTCATTCACAAATAGTTCTTAAGGAAGAGTCCATGTATCATTTGGAAGTCTATGCCAGTATAGCTTCATCTAAACCAAATGGCATTTTCAAAAACTTTTATCTTTGTATTTAATGGTTTCTTCCAGCACTGTAAGTATTAATAGATTATCAAATTGAAAGATGTTTGTTCTGACCTTCACAGAGCTTCATTTCTCCGGTGGTTTAACGTTCCTACCAAGTACTAGAAGTGCATTAAGTAATTTCTCATTCCTCAAAGATTCCAACTTGCCTGTATCACTAAACTGATAACCTGTTGATATGTAAAACTGAAAGTGAAAGCACAGAAAATATTTTTCATTTCCTTCTGACACTGTCATTTATAATCCTTCAAAGGAAGAACATCTAGATATTTCAAATCCACAATGTAGTTTTCTGAGAAGTCTTTCTGGTGGAGATAAATATCTTCATATTCTTTTATTCTTTGTGTGTGTGTGTGTGTGCATGTGTGCACGTGCAGTTTTATTTTATAAAATAAACAATATTTTTTAAAGATCCAAGATACAGAAGTTTGACACAAAAGCCAAAATGCATACAAGATCTTTGAAAGATACACCAATTTTTGTATTAGCAGAGCAACCAATAGCTCACAACTACCAAAATATTTTTACTTAGGAAACAGCATAAAGGGTAGGGGTATGTGAAGAACCAGGAAAACTAACATTATGCTAATTAAATTTTAAAGATATATTATAGCATACTATGAAAATGACTAAGGACATTGAAAGTTAAGAAAATATCAGAGCAGTATCAGCTTTAGCAAAGTAAAAGCATATGAGAAAAAAATCCTAAAACTTGATTCACTAGCATCCAAATGTTTAAATGTTTGCCCAGTAGTAGCAGCTATGTTGAGGTACAGAAGAACATGGTTATATAACAACACTTGTAGGAACTGAGTTTCAAATCTCTAACTTAATAGCTGCATGACTTCACAAATTATTTCTGCCTTATCCCCCTAATCTGTATAGTAATAGTGAAAAAAGCCTACTGCACTTCTACCATAACTGAAGTCATAGGTTCAGCACAACTTACAAGTGTGCAACTCATGTTCAAAAATATTTTTGTTAAGCTACATCTTTTGGTATATAGGTCTTGCTCTACCTAGGTCTTAACCATCCAGCAGAAAAGTACAAAAATGAGGTATATAACGTGGTGTATATAAGTTGAGCTGTAAATGGCTATGGTCGACAACTTCTTCAGATAACTCACTATTGTGGAATGCTGAACTGTGTTGGATTGTGTCGCAGAGTTCAGTCACCTGAATTGGTTTAATGACAATAGAGTGCCCATCTTTGACAGGTCTAGACAAAAAAGGGGTATACAAAGGAAGAGTAATGATATGTGTGTATAAGCAGTACAGTTAGGATAAATATTCCATGGTTCTGCATAATTCTATGAGAAGCAAGATTTGCACTAATAGTGGTTGGGTAAGATATTATGTCAGCTTCTAGTACTATGGACAACCACTAGGAAAATAGCAAGGTAGGAAGTATTAATTATTGAATCTGTGATATAATTCAGGTATAAAAAAATAAGATAAGTAAGTAGCTACACTCAATTCACTGATTAGAAACATCTGCTATAATAATGTCTGTAAGTATAAGATCATGTATGCACCTTGTATGATACAAAAACATTAAGAAAACAGTTTGCAATGTAAAAAAAATAAAGCTTCAAAATAAAAAAAATATTTTTGTTTATAGATTATCTGTTTATTGGTAATGATATATTTTGGGTTGACTAAATTTCTGAAACAAGGGCTGGCCAAATAGCTCAGTAAATTAAAGCACCTGCTAAGGCAGACACAAGGGTGGAAGTTCAATCCCTAAGCCTGCCATGCGAGCCCTACCCCTGGGGCATGCTGACTGGGCATGGTGGCATGCCCCTGTAATTGCAGCACTTAGAAGGCTGTAAATAGTTGAATCACTATGAGTCCACGTGAGACCCTGTAGACTCAGTAGACTTTGTCCTAAACACACACACAAAAAATAAAAAGTAAAAATAAAAAAATAAATTTCTGAAACAAATCATAAAATTATATAAGATTCTTTTATTTTGAGATTCTTTCCCAAGCTTTATATCCCTTTATTCTTTTCAATTATCTTTCATTCCCATACAGTATTCCCAACTGGCATTTTATTGCTCTAATTGTTTGTATGTGTGTGTGTGTGTGTGTGTGTGTGTGTGTGTGTGTGTGTGTGTGTGTGTGTTTTAAAAAGAGAGAAGAGCTTGTTCAGAATCCTGCTATCTTCTCCACAGGATATTTCTGCTTGTTTCAGGCAAAAGATAAAAGGCTTTAGCAATCTTGGTCATTATAATTGCTATAATTGAGATATTTAAAATCTTGGCTTCAGGCCCCTTTAAATAACTTCCAGTGCTTTCTTTCTGGAGCATGTCATTATAGTAACAAACTGAAAATACACAATGTTTACTATGGACGACTGGGCAAAGATTTGTGGTCCACTCACAAACTCCCCTCCTGTGTCCAGCCTCTCAGCTACCCCTTCCCTCATTGATCCCTGCTCTCTAAGATAAGCTGCCCAATGTACAGGAAAGATTTCTATACATTTCTTTTTCTCAAGACATTTTGGTCCATTATTTATCCTGTTTTTCAAGTTAGTCCCAAAGTTTATTCTTCTGTATTTCATGGTGCACAATGGCTGGAAGTAAACATTTACAGTTGACTTTAATAAAAGGGAAGATATGTAAGACAACCAGAATATAAAAGCTATAAACTTCTTTTGTCAATATTATATTGGTTTCCTAAGGGTGTTGGAAATATGAAAAACAAATTTGAGATCAACATAATAAAAAGTAGAAAAGAATGATGAAACAGGCCTCAAATCTGCAGAAAATATCAGAAAACCACACATCTAATAAGGTATTACTACATAAACTATACAAATCACTCTCATCTATTAATCATAAACTACAAATCTGTATAAAAATAAGCAAAAGGCCAGCACAGACACCTCACCAAAGGACAGGTGTAAATGGCAATTTAGTGTGTAAGGAGTTCAGTGGCTTGTCACTAGACATGGAAAATTGAAATAACATCGAAAACATTACATAGTCAGTATAATGGCCAAACTTCTAAATGATAGGTTTTCTGGAGGCCCAGTAAGATATAGGAAAGCTAAAGAAGCCTTTATTAACTCCAAAGACTTGAAGAGGATTGAGGGCAGATGGGTCAGGTGGATCCTCTGGCCTGAGACAAAGAAGCTGGGGCTCTTATGGACTTCTGTAAGGATGGAGTTTGAGGAGGGATGGTTAGCAATACTTGAGCTGATTGGGGTCTTCCTGAGGTGGCAGAAAAGGTGAAATAGAATTTCACACTGGGCTAGGTTGGAGAAAGGGGCAAGTGTTTTCTGGGAAGATATGCTGTTGTTTTAAGAGCCTCAGTCATATTAGATGACCACCATAATAATTCAGCAATTCATACTAGGGCCAGAAGCTATCACTAAACACTGAGCATAGCAAATCCCAATGGGCATGGAGGACAAGAACTCTCAACATTTTCTGGTGGGTTATGTAAATGGTACAGTCTCTTGGAAAACAGTTTTGTATGTTCTTACAATTAAACATTTTGCATCACATGCAGCCATTGTGCTCCTAGACACTGAATCAAACAAGATGAATACTTATCTGTAGTGATATGAGTTAAAGCAAGGAACAAAGGCAGAGCCTAAGGAATTGGCCCCTTACAATTCCAGCAAGCTGGAGACAAGGCAACAAATTCCTGGGGGTGGCACCCTGACTGCCCTGTCTATTCTTTGTTCCCTTACCTGGGACATTACCAACTAGTGATAGTAAACTTAAGGTGTTTAAGGCTATATGAACAGCAGGTTGTTTACACCAAATTAGTTATGCACCCTCAATAAATGTACTGTAGCCCTCAATAAATGTGAGCAGTTTCTATGGAAATGTGGGGCTCACTTGATGTGAGAATAAACTTAGAAATATATATATATATATATATATATATATATATATATATATATATACACACACACACACACACACATATATATATATATATATATATATATATATATATATATATATATATATATATAATTTCAGTTTTGTCACCAATTACACGCCTTCTGCAGGCTTAAGGTCTGATTTTTCTATATTGTTAGAAAAATAGTGCTTATGTGTTCTTAGTAATTCAAGCCATTTTAGCCCAGTTCTCCCATTCTTTCTTTTGGTTCCAACTGATAACACATAACACTTACCCCTGTACAAAAGAGTTGTAAGTGTTTATACCAACTTTATTCAAAATTGTGAAAGTCAAAGTCAACAGAGATATCTTCCTTTGGGTAAATGAATCAGCAATGATATATTCAGGCAATCAAAATAAATCGGGTTTTCAAATCATAAAAAGACATGAAAATGTACTGAGTATTCTAATGCAGTATATGATACATGATTCCTCCTGTATCATACTCTGGAAATTATGAAACTCTGACAATTACAAAAAGATTGCAGTTAGATACCAGAGGTTAGAGGGAAAAGAAGGAAGAATCACTGGGACACAAACTGTTTGCATAGGTACATGGACTCAGACCTTGAACAAAAAGTCCAAGAATGTATTACAAACATAAACTCTGACATAAGCTTTGGATTTTGGATGATGGTGATGTGTCAGGGTAGAGACCTCATTGGTAGAAAATATGTGACTAGTGCAATCACATGGTGCCCTTGTGCTCAGAGACACATTGATGGATAGCAGAGGAAACAGTGGTTCTAAAGAGTTATATGGAAAATCCCTGCATCTTTCACTTACTATTGATATCAATCTAAATCTCTTTGAATAAAGAGTACTTTGCATGGCAAAAAGAAAGAGAAATTATATTCTTTTATTCCTATGAAGGATCACAGGGTGATTCATTCAGTATTTCTCAAAGCTCTATTGCCTCCAGGTTTCTTTCTTTTTTTTTTTTTTTTTTTTGTCTTTTTGAGACAGGGTCTCACTATTCAGTTCAGTCTGGCCTTAAGCTCACTTTGTAGCTCAGGCTGGTCTCGAACTCACAACAATCCTCCTGCCTCAGCCTCCCAAGTGCTGGGGGTTTCTTTAGCTAGAGACTACATCAATCCACTTTCTGCTTGCATCTCCATGGAGCTATCTCTTCCTTGTCTAGATCTTTCTTTGTGTTGTCTTAGAGTAATCATCAGCGAATTTAAGGAGCTTCTTTTTTTCTAAATAATGTCACATTCTGGGGATGACACTACTGGGGAAGATGATTATTCAGTTGACTAAAATATGTTGAAATTTATTTTGAAGTTACCTTTGCATATAAAAAGTACATGTGTGAGTACGGTACATCAGCATTTCAAATCAAGATGTGGAGCTTAACTATATTGAATATTCATACCAAGTTAACTGAATATAAAGTTTATTTTAAATTAAAAGGAAAAATTAAACAACTGTAGTTCTCTTTCTTCTTTCCCTTCATAATTAACTAGTAATTCTCCATACTCATGTCTAGGCATGGTGGCATAAACCTGTAATCCTAGTGCTCTGGGAAGCCCAGGAAGAATGATTGCATGTTCAGACAAATTGGTTTCTTATTTAGATACTCTGTCAAATTTTTTTAAAAAGGCTCAGGACATATGAGAACCTGTATTGTAACATCATGCCACTCAGGTGCGTCCCAAATTTTCTGATCAAGAAGATTATGAGACCAAAAAGTAAAGTGATCAATGATGTATAATGTGCCTAAGGAGAGTCACATGGAGAGAAAACATTCTCTCAGGCTTTCACAGAGAGCAAATTGGTCAAGCAATGGCCATGACTCATCCACATGGCTGACACTGGCAAAGATCTACAAACTGCAGTATAGGGTTTCATGATAAATCCTGAAGGGATTTGACTGACCTTAATTGAATATAAAAGCTACAATTTTTGTTACATAGGTCTTGCTTTATCTTGGTCTTAACCATCCAGCAGAAAAGTATGAAAATGAAGTATAAGAAGTTAAGCCACACATGCTGAACTATAAAAGACTCAATTCACCAACTTCCAACATTGCCAAACTATGGAAAACCCAATACTATTATGGACTACTGGACTACTTGGGAATATTTTGCTAAATTCACACACCTATAATATTTAAATGACAAAACTAAACAAAAAAGGGGATACATTGAACAACTATTTTGTAACTGTAGATTCAAAATAGTTAAGATAGATATACAGCTACATTCTCTTAATTCAATGAATAGGGGGATCTGTTCTAACAGTGTTTGTAAATAGAACATCATGTCTACATCTTGTACAACAAATAACCACTAAGAAAACAATATCTATGTATTATTTATTGAAAGTGTCCTACTAATTTGATTTGAAACTCTCTGATTGCTGTGTGTTTTTCAATAAAATTACAGGAAGAAAAAGGGCTGGGGCTGTACCTCAACACAAACATCCCAAAGGTATTTGCCAGTTCTACCAATATAACTCATTTCCATGAAAAAGGCTTATAAATATAAGTCCAAAGCTGAGCTTCAATTAATCAGGACATAATAAACCACATGTTTATTTGTACTTCATTTGTTACTTATCTTTTATAATTTAATATTATTTAGGTTTATTGTACGGTTTTTTGTCCTGTCTTTAAGGTGCAAAAGGAAGGAGTATGGTCCAAAGGAGAATTATCCAATCTGCTTTATTCCTAAAAGGGAATCTCTTAAGAAATGTCAACACCCTGCTGATACACTCCAGGCTAGCTGCTTACCAGAGTTTGACACATGTTAAAAATGAATGCTTAATAGGCAGTAATTATGTTCTATGTCTGCAATTGGGTGAGTTGCTCACACAAAGTCATTCCAAATGGTAACTTCCCAGCAAATGTGATATAATTATATAAAATGAGTTCTAATAATGTAACTTAATGAAGGAAATGTACCACAGTGTATCGGCAATCTGAGGAAAAGCTACACCGAACGAACCAACACAACTTAGAGAATGCAGTGAAGGGTTTACAAACATACAGTCAATCAAGATGAGCACACATTGCATTGAAGAGAAGCATCATTAAGCAAAATTGTCCATTTTGGCCTCTTAAAAATCAGGCACTCTGAAAAATCAAGCAATTTGAAATGTTTAAAACTTCTTAAAATTCATATTTTGTTTTCTAGATATAATCAAGTAGCCTTTTCTGGACAGTTTTCTTAGCAGGCTTGCTCACTCTGATTTGGAGGTGAGAAGAGCTGTCTAATATCTATTACTGCACCATCCTTCATAGTCGTGGGGTATTTTGATGAGATAGAAGAAGCGATGCTAACCACAATCTGCTTGACAAGCCTAAAATACAACTGAAGACCTAGGCACTCTCTCCAGGTGCTTTGCTCCCCTTTGATCTGTAAATGTAACAGACTCATTTGCATTGACTATTATGATGAACTACATAAGCAGCTATAATTCTCAAATTTGGAAAAAAAAAATACATCTTAGTGTTGGCCAAATAGCTCAGCCGATTAAAGTGCCTGCAATCATGCACAGGAGATAGGAGTTCAATCCCCTGGTCTTCCGTGGCAGCCCCACCCCAGGGGCACACTGAGATGACAATTGAGACTGGGCATGATGGGGAGCGTCTGTAATCCCAGCTCTTAGGGAGTTTAAGCAGGTGGATCACTATGAGTCCAATCTAGTAGTGAGACCCTGGACAAAAAGTCAAAAAAGAAAGAAAAACAAAAAACATTTTGAGCACCATCAGTAATGGTAAATTAATCAACTTTCATCATGCAGCTTGTTAAAGAATAGCAGGACATAAGTTTTGTTCTAAATGCATAAAACATATTTGACAATAAGAGCTCTATTGTGGGTCATAGAACTAATACATATGAAGCTGTTGATTCTACTACAAGTCATATTTTTTGGAAACTGATATAAAATCTAAGACATTAGAAAAAGTAATGTACTATGAAAATCCCTAAAATTTATGAATGGAAACAATATACATACAGTGAACACATATTTCCAGAATATTTACTCTGGCTTAAACAAGAAAATCTAAAGTCATTTGTAGGAAAATACAAGCACTTCAAGACTATAATGTTAGGCCAACTAGATAAGACTTACAGCTGAAATATCCACAGTATCTTCTATCTGAGAAACTCAAAGTACAAATAAAGAGCAAAGTGAAGGACCAATAAGAGAAAATGGGTACCAGGATCTTATGCAGATGAGAATGGAACCAAGAAAAAAAATTAAATGAGGCAGCAGAGTTGAGGAGAAAGGAATGAAAGGGAGATAAGATGCATTCTGGGTGAGGACCAACGCTCCCCTGGACACGGAGCTATCTTGGGCTGCTAATGAAAAGTAGAAATGAACAAGATTCTAGAACAAATCAGACACATTTCAAACTGAGCAACTGGAAAATTGTAGCAAAATTTCTGGGATGCAACTTTATTAAATGCTTATATCAGGAAAATACAGGCATCAAAACAATGGTTTGAGCTTCTGTCTTAAGTAACTAGAAGAAAGCTATAGACTATTTAAAAAATAAGAAAAGATGTTGTGGTGAGCAAATGTCAGTGTTTAAAATATTAATGACAATAAAAAATCAGGATGCCAAAAACTCATCTTTAAAAAGTTTAGTACAATATATTGAGGTCCTCACAGATAGTATAAAGAGGAGAGGGTTTGATAGAAAGTTACCAAAAATAGCCACTGTGTAAGAAACAGCCTTTATATCATACAAGAACACATACTACAAAAGAAAATGTGAACAAATTCAAAAATGCTGTGAAATGCATAAATACTGGAAGGATAAAATTTGTCACATTTTATTCCAAGAATAAAAGACTTTTAGATCAAAAATAGGCATAGACTTGTTCAAACTTATAGTTAAAATTTTAAAAACACCAAAAGTAAGTATAAGAACTTGAAGCTTTAATGATTTTACTGCTATGTTCTGCCAAGTAAATAGCAAAAGCTACTGATCAAGAAGTAAAACATGAAGGGAAGCTATGATTCATTCTATAATGTCAGAATTACATTGATCACTCTACAGAGGCAAATAAAAAAGATACTCAATAATATCTGTGATAAACTTAGATATAAAATTTTACCAGACATTTTTAGAGTGCTTAACTAAATAAAATGCATACTATATTGTGACCAAACTTAAATTATACAAAGTTAACTTCTCAATTGGAATTAGTGTGGTGAAAGTAAACATACTGACATGAAAACTAATGTTAAATGTATGAACAAGACAATATTTTAATGCATAAAATATAAGCATTTAGCTAGATTTAACATTTATTGAGCAATATATTTCATAGGAGTATGAATAAGAAGCACACTTTTTACCTCACACACTGCATCTATAAAACCCCAGGTCTAACAACATGTTTAATGATGATTATTGAATGGTTTCTTTCTATAATTGGGAAAATTAAAAAGAAATACTCAGTTTTATCACTTCAGCATTTAACTCAAATATTTTCCAGCCCAACTCAGTATTTTTTTAAATAGGCAAAAGGAAACCTGTAGATTTCAAAGAAAAAGTAAAACTGCCTATTTATAAGGGAATAATATTAAATACAGAAAATGTGGAGATAATATGAAATATAAATGTATTTTAAAACATCACATGTCACAAGATAATCAGTTAAATCAAATTTTCTTTATATAGAACCATTGGATGATCTAAAAAATAGTATTCACAGTAGAATCAAATGGAATAAAATTGAAATATATTTAACAAAAGAAATGTACATATTGCACCATGATATCTATGGTAATGTAAAGAGAAATTAAAGTTTACCTACATAAAAACACACTTCATATGATTAGAGCACTAGGCAACCATTTGTTTCCATTTTTGTGCATAGTTTTAATGTAACTCAATTCACAATCTCAGCACGTTGTGTGTATGTGTGATGATGTGCAAAAATCTTACAGAAAATCTGTGGAAATCAATGTGAAGATGCCTCAAAGAACTAAGACTATAAGTCCCATTTAAAGTGGCTATACTGGGGCTGGGGAAATGGCTCAGTAGAACAAGTCCTTCCCTGGCAAGCTCAAGGGCCTGAGCTCAATCCCTAGTTCTGTGAAAAAAAAAAAAATGGCCATACCCCTCCTGTGTATTTTTCCAGCACTGCAAGCATCACACAGCTGAGATATATGTGCAACCACATTTATAGCAGCGCAATTTGTCATAGCCAAATCGTGGAAGCACCCATTAAATGAGTTCACCAGCTGAGGAATGGATAAAGACAGATATCGCTGAGCTACAAAGAAAGATAAACTTGAAGCTTTTATAGGGAAATAGAGGAAAATAGGGACCATATTCATAGGTGAAATAAATCAGACTCACATGTGTAAACACTGTATTGTTTCCTTAGTGTGAGAACAGGCATTTATACATATATTAATTATTAATATATAATCCACATTAGCTAAGATAATCATACTACAAATTTCTGTTGCTTTACTGAAAGTCGCAGTTGATACTTGGCCAATTTTACATGCCTATTTCTGGGAATCTGAATAATTAGTTTGCAGACAACTACATGCATTATAACAACCATCACCAAATTCCTCTCTCATCATGTTTTAAAATTTTGTATTGTTTCTTATGTTTTTAATTAATTTTTATTCTCTTTTAAATAAAATAGTAAAAAGAAAAAGGTCATTCTAACCTCTATAGATAATGCAAACGTCTCAAATAATGATTTTGAAAAGGACAAATCTGAAAGAAGCACACTTATGAAAGACATTATCTGAATTCAACACCCACTATTGAAAATCACCAATCAAGACATTGGTATTTTTGCAAAGACAAATAAGTAGATCAAGTCAGTCCATTATCTCTGAGGTGCTAGAGTTATCCTTTCAATAGACTTCTAAATTATTTCTTTACCTGAAAATGGTATTTAGAAAAGTACAGTTAAGAAAGTGTGCTGTGTGATTGCATTCAGTCTAAGGCCTGAAACATCATAAGTAGCCATAGACTTATGTAGGTGGAAATACATTCAATTCTATCTATCCTTTACCCATTTTATATTTGATTCTTACTACTTAAATTAGCAAATCTGAGTTTCTACAACATTGATAAATCTCTTCACTATTTCCTTTGAACAATATGTACAAACATTGTGAGTTCTTTCCAGAATTACACTATCCATACTGTTACTGTAATACAAACAATGTAAAAACAATAAGATGATGATGTAAGGAATATGGAACAGAGGCAGAGTGAGAAGCGACAGGGTTTTTTTCCCCTCATAATTTTTTCTGCTCATTGAATTTATCTTTATCTTTTTCATTAATTTTATTGAGAAACAGATAGCAATGAGACAGTTTCAAAACTGATTAGTAGGACAGTATCAATAGTTAATACATTGTTATCTTCATAGTGGTTATTCATAGCACAAATGCAGATATGATATCCTGTCCAAACACTATTAGTACAAATCTATTTTCTCATTGAATTAAGAGAATGTAGCTATATATCTATCCTATTTTGTATATATAGATACAAAATGGTCCTTCATTTGTATCCCCAATTTTTTCTTTAGCTTTGTCAGAGATAGGTATTCCATTGCCATTTAAATATTGTACACATGTAAATTCAGCAAAATAATCCAATATAGTCCAGTAGCCCCTAATAGTGGTGGGTTATCCGTAGGGCTAGCAATGACAGAAGTTATTGACTTGAATTTTTTACAGATCAGCATATTAATATGGCTTTACTTTGTACACATTGCTTTTACACTTTTCTGCTGGATGGTTAAAACCAAAATAAAGCAACACCTACATCACAAGAAATGGAACTTTTGTATTGGTAAAGATCAAAAAAATCCCCTCAGGATATACCCTGAAAACCTATAACAAAGTTTGTAGATCCTTTGTCAGTGTCAGCCATGTGGATGTGTTATGGCCATTGTTTGAAAAATGTGTACCCTGTGAGAGCCTGAGAGAATGTTTTCTCTCCATGGGACTCTCCTCTAGGCACACTGTATATCATTGAATGCTTTCCTCTGTGATGCCATAACCTCCTTGATCAGAAAATTTGAGACATCACTGAGTTACAGAATGTTACAGTACATGTTCTACTTTGTCCTGAGTCCTCACTGACCTTGAAAGGCTAGGGCCAAAATGTTAGCTGTCCTTGCAGCCCTTCTTTTTCTATAATTTTTGCTCTGTAAACTTCAGTTGTTAAGCCTACAGAAGAGTTTAATAATATTGTTACCCTATAACATAGGCCGTTGAGCTTAACATGAATATCAAACATCTTAGACATAGCATAGAACAGGTACTATCCATCAAGCATTTATGTTAAACTTTAAATCCCCGTAGAATGTGAAGAAAACATAAACATAATAAATTTAAAAAATACTTTAAAAATAAACAATTACATATTTTTACACAGAAATTTAGAAAGCCAACCATATAAAGAATTATAATAGGACAGTTCTATGACATTTTTTTCTTCTCTCTTGTTTTCATTTATTATCCATTTATTACACAAATATTTACTTAAGAGGCACTATAGCAGTAGTTAGCATGACATGACAAGCACTATATATTTAGAAGACCAGAATGACAGGCATTCCAAGCTTGACCCTAGCATTTCACATTGCTATCTTTAGTGCAATTACTTAGGTCACAAGAATCAGCATATATAGTTAGTCAGGGTGAGAATCCTACCAATTAACTGCTAGTTTCAAAAACTTGCTGAAGATTCTCAGGATCATTGTCTTAACCATCTTGTTCATATAAATGTATGGTTTTGCCTCTGTTATTGTTCTTAGCTTTTCTCCTACCCTCTCTTCATTGTTTAATGCTTAAGTTCTCACTTTCCTTTTAACTGTGCTTACCTTTCTATTTTAATTTCCTCTTTTGTGTTCTTACACTAGGGATACTACACAATACTTACACATGTGGGTCTGGGTTATTTCATTTATGGGTATACCTTCAAGTAACATCCACTTAAGTATGAAGGCTTTGAGTTTAATATTCTTTATAGCTGAGTAATACTCCATTGTATAAAAATACTTCTTTTTCATCCATTTCTCCATGATGGGCATTTTGGTTGTTTCCAAGACTTGGCTATCACAAATTGTACTGCTATAAACATAGATACACATATATCACTATGATGTGATGTTTTCAGCTCCTCTGGGAAAAATCCAGGAGGGGGGTAGCTGGCTTAAATGGGATTTCCAGTCCTAGTTTCTTAAGGAGTCTCCACACTGATTTCTGTAATGGTTGCACCAGTATGCATTCCCACCAGCAGTGGAGAAGGGTTCCTTTTTCCCCACAGCCTCTCCAACATTTGTTGTTGGTTAATTTCTTTATGATAGCCATTCTTTCTGGTGTGAGATGATATCTCAGTGTACTCATTTGCATTACAAGGATGGATAGTGATGTGGAGCATTTTTTCATATACTTATTCACTTCTTTATTTTTATCATCTGCAAAGTGTGTGTTTAACTCCAATGCCCATTTCTTGATTTTGTCTTGAAATTTTGAGGCCCTAATGTTTTTTAGTTCTTTATAAATTCTAGAGAGCAGACCCTTGTCTGAGTGCTTACTGGTTAAGATATTTTCCAAATATGTGGGTTGTCCTTTCAGTTTGTTGGTAATTCATTTAACTTGCAAAACTTCTCAATAAGAGGAGAACCCAGTTGTTAATTCATTCAAGTATTACTAATGATGAAGGTTTTTGTGAATACTTTGCCTACCCCTATAATGTCAAGACTTTGTCCTACATTCTCTTCTGGGAGATTTAGTTTTTCTGTTTCAATGGTTAGTTGTTTAATCCATTTTGACTTTAGCTTAGTGTATGGTGATAGACTGGGGTCAAGTTTTAGTTTTCTGCATGTTAAGAGCCAGTTTTTCCTGCACCATTTGTTAAAGAGGCTACCTTTCTTCCAGAAAGACTATTTGGCTGTCTAAGATAAGGTGCCTGTGGATGTTTGTAGAGGCTTCTGCATCTTCTAATCTATTCCAATGATCCTCCAGCATATTGTGCTGCTAATCACATGCTGATTTTATCACAGTAGCTTTGTAGTATAGTTTCAAATCAGGAATCCTGCCTATCCTCCTGCCTTGTCTGTGGTGGCCAGGATTGCTTTGCTGTTTTACATCTTTTCTGGTTCCGCATAAATTTTAGGAACGATTTCTCTGTTTGGGAGGTATGTTGGTGGCAGTTTGATAGGGATTGCATTAAATCTGTACAGCAATTTGGGGAGTATGGTCATCTTCATGATGATGGTTCTTCCTATCCAGGAGCATGGAATATCTTTCCATTTTCTGAAATCCTCTACAATCTCTTTTCGTAGGGTGTTTGAATTTTCTGTGAAAGTATCTTTGACTTCCTTGGTTAAGTGAATTCCAAGGCATTTCATTTTCCGTGGTGCTATTGTAAAAGGTATTGTTTACGTAGCTTCCCTTTCAGTGCACTTGCTATCTGTGTAGAGGACGCTATTGACTTTGTATCTGGCATGAATACACCAGGTCATGGTGTATAATCTTCTTGATGATTTGCTGTATTCGCCTATGTTCATGTGGGAGATTGGCCTGTAGTTCTCTTTTTTTTAATGCTTCACTTGTTTTATTTTTTTAATTTTTATTTTATTGAAGCACAAATATCAATGAGACAGTTTTAAGATACCTTGGCAAGATGGATTTGATAAATTAATACATTGCAAACTGTTTTCATAATGTTTTGGTATCATAGAAGGAGCATACATGACATTATACTTACAGACATTATTATAACATATATCTTTTAACAGTAAATTAAGATAGTGTAGCTGTTTACATATCTTATTTTTTATACCTGAATTACATCAAAATTCAATAATTAATACTTTCTACCATGTTATTTTCCTAGTGGCTGTCCATAGTACTAGAAGCGGACATAATATCCTGTTCAACCACCATTAGTGCAAATCTTGCCTCTCATAGAATTATGTAGAAGCACAGCGTTATCTCTCCCAACTGTACTGTCCATACACACACCTCATGATTCTTCCTTTCTATACCCCTTCTTTTGTCTACACCTGTCAAAGATGGGCACTCCATTGTCATTCAACTAATTTAGGTGCCTGAACTCGATGACACAGTCCAACACAGTCCAACAGTCCACTACAATAGTGAGTTATTCAAAGAAATTGTCGACCCACAGCCATTTACAGCTCAACTTATTATTATGGCCCCACAGTGTATACCTCATTTTTATACTTTTCTGCTGGACGGTTAAGACCTAGATAGAGCATGACCTGTATACCAACACATGTACTTTATGTTTCTTATGAGGTCAGTGAAGTCCGCCCAGGGTTTATCTTGTAGTCCTGTACATTATTCTGTAGATCCTTTGTCTGTGTCATCCAAGTGGGTGAGTCATGGCCAATGCTTGACCAGTTTGCTCTCTGTGAGAGCCTGAGAGAAAGTCTTCTCTCCATGTGACTCTCCCCAGGCACACTATAGAACTTTAATCTTTTTTCTCTGTAGCTCCATAATCTTCTTGTTCAGAAAATTTGGGGCACAACTGAGTTTCATGATGTTGCAGTACAAGTTCTCCTATGTCCTGAGTCTTCATTGATCTTGAAAGGCTAGGGCCAAAATGTTTGCTGGCTTTGTGGCTCTTCTATTTCTCCAATTTTTATCTGTGAACTTAGGTTGTTAACCATCCAGAAGAAATGCTGATTAGTATCCTGTAGCATATGCCATTCCCTTTGCCTTATCTGACTCAATTGCTTTTAGTTGTTGTTGTACAATTCCATTTGTATTTCTTGTAGTTCTGTTTTTTAGTTGCACACTTCCCTGGTTTTTGTTTCAGCATAATGCTTGCCGCCAGGAATGTTTTTGGGAGGATTGCTTCCTTTTCAATATTATTTGAAGATGTTGAAAAGTATAAGGTTTGTATCTTCTGTTAATAGGGAGGGTTAAGGTCTCTTCTTAAGATTGTGATATTGGATGTTGGATTTTTCAGACACAGTAAGATTTGTCTTGGGGCCAAGGAGATGGCTCAATGGAATAAGTGCTTCTCTGGCCAGCGGACGGGACTGAGTTCAATCCCCAGGTCCCCCTCCCCCACAAAAAAACATTTTTTTCTATATAATTGGTTGTTCCCGTTTTTTGTGCATACATATTTATGAGCCTTATCATTTCCTCTTGAATTTTTCCCTAACCAAAGATCATTTGATCATTCTTGACTTGAAGTTCAGACTGTCTGGGAACAGGGTTGCTACCCTTGATTTTTTCTGAGGCACTAGGGTATATAATATTGTTTTCCATCATTTGACTTTCAGCCTCTGAATTTCTTTATGAGTTATGTGTGTATCTTGTACACACAGTACAAATACACACATACAGTATATTGTTGGATTTTTGTTTCCTAATCCACTATGCCAGACTACTTTTTATTGTTGAATTGAATCCTTTTACATTGATGGTTATAATTGAGATGTGTTGACTTTTGGTTGACATGTTGTTTACCTGTTGTTGTTTACTCCTTCTTCTCCTGTGTTTAATTGTATATCATATTTAGTGTGTTCCTACCATTCTCATTCATGGAGTTGTACTCATTTTGGTCCTTCTCTAGGAAATTTTTTAGTACTCTGTGTAGTGTTGGTTTTTTCATGATGAAATTCTTTAGTTGTTCTTTGTCAGGGAAGTATTTCCTTTATCCATCAAACTTGAAGGATAGTTTTGCAGGATATGGTAGTGTGAGCAGAAATTTATTTTATAGATGACTTGAAGTACTCTGATTCATGTTCTCTTTGACTTCATGGTTCTTGAAGAGAAGTGTGCCACTATTCTGATGGGTTTTCCTTTAAATGTGGTTTGCTTCTTTTCTGTAGCAGCTTTCAATATATTGTTCTCATGCTGGATTTCTGGGATCTTGACTATCATATTTCTCAGTGTGTATCTAATTGGGTTGATGTTATTTGGAGTTCTGAATAATTTCTTTACCCAAATTGCTGATTGTTTCTCCATATTGGGAAGTTTTCTGCTCTTACTTCTGCCTATATTCTTTTTATATTATTTGTATTAACTCCTTTTTTCTCTTGATACTTATTAGTCTCACATTGTTCGTCTTTGCATCATTTTGCAGGTGATTATTTTTTCTGCATTCTAATTGTTTTTGAGAGACATTTTGTTACATTTTTCACTATCTGCAATGGCATTTTCGAGATTGGAAACTATCTTCACATTACTCAAAGGCTTTTGTTAGCTTGTGATTGAGATTTTATGTTACTTTATATCTCTTTGACTCTATTTCACGTGATCTATTTCTTTCCTATACTGCTCAAAGATTCCCTCATTTTTTCTAATCTTCTCTATTTCTATTAGTGTTTTATTGAGAAGCAGTTATTAATTCTTTCATTATAGTTATCTTTTTTACTTCTGAAATTATTTCTCATTTTATTTCCTCTGTGTTTCTGCATTTGATTCTTTATTTCCAATGTTTTTAACTCACAGATTTCTTTTTCTTCAGAGGTTATTTCTGATCTGAGTTCCTCTATATAGTTCTGCAGTTGTTTCTTTACTTCAGACTCTATTAATTCAGACATTTTGTTGTGTGATTCCCAATTTCTTCTGTGCTAGTGTTTTCTGTACTTGTTCTGGATAGATTTGTGGCCCAAGTTTGCATTTTGTTCCTTCTCTTTGTCATTTTGTATAGCACTGTCCTTTGACTTTTGGTGTAGAGCTTTGGTGCAGTTTTAACCTTAGCACCTACTGAAATTTGGGTGCAGATCTATGAAGTTTGAATTCTTCCTATTGTGCCTAGCTTGCTTCTCACTGCTGTGCTCAGCATCTTTATGCTGGAGCCCTTGGAATTGAACCTGTTGTATCCCTCTGGCAAGATGTTCTGCTCCTGGATTAGCTGGGTGGTCTGGCCCCTAGCCTCTGTGCATGGTTCTCTGCTGAAGAGTTTCACCCCAGGTCTGTATGTCAGGCTTTGGCTGGGTCTGTAGTGGTCCAGAGAGCAGGACAGAAGGACTTACTCACAAGTGAGCATGGGCTGTGTCCTGAGGGTTCCAGCAGGCAAAGTGGAGCGCCTAAACTCTCCCATACCCGAATTTGTGCTGGGTTTGTAGGGGTCCTGAGAGTGCATGTTGGAAGTTCTCACTCACATTCCCAGTTTGGGTCTTTGCTGATTAGGGCAGAGTTTGAAGGGGTCCCAAGAGCATTGCTGAATATCTCAATATCTCATTCACAAGCATTGTTAGACTGGGTCCAGAGGGCTCCAGCAGGCACAGAAGAGCGTGGTAGCTCTCCCACATACTTGCTGGGCCTGGACTTCGGCTAGGCCTTTACCCCTCATATTTACCTGAATTTAATGTGACACATAAAATATCCTATGAGAGGAAAAGTACTTAACTAAAAGGTAGCCATCCTCCACATTAGCATAAAAATGAGAACTGTGTTGAAGTGGGTTAAAAAGCACTTTTGGTTTATTTATAGGAGGTCATTCATAAAATGGCACTACTCTGATTCAAGAGAATCCAGACTTGAAAGTGAAAATGCCATAATAACTGAACAAAACAGAATACTAATGAAAAATCAGTTAAAAAATGATATATGAAGCTGAAGCTTATATCTGAATTTAAATGTCCGTGAAAGAAATTCAATAGGAGACTTGATCAGAAAGAAGGAAGATATTAAACTAGAAGACAGACATTTGAAAGGTGACAATGTCTGGATCAAAAACAAAAAGGAATGGAATGCAATGAAAAGAGTCTAAGAGACTTATCAGACACTATTGATGGGTAAGTACACGGAGCATGAGAGACTCTCCAAGTTTTATAGCTAAACGTCTTATTTAAAGAAATAATGGTTGCAAGCTCCCAAATCCGAGGAAGAATATGAAAACTGGCTGTGGTGACTTGACAACTGGTAGTCATCTTGTAATACCCAGCCTACCTAAATTAGCATGGTTTTGGGTGTGAGAGGTCTGCCAACTGAAGATTGATGCCAACCACATGAAAAGGTGTTGTAGGAAGTTGTCGGTTCTGCCGGGTGCTGTTGGTTCTCCTGGAGGAGCTTGTCGTGCTAGCTTTCTGCTTTGAACTGAGCTCATAAAAGCCCAGGAACTTGCTGTCACTAACAATGACTACGGTTCACTTTGGAGGAGCTCTAGTCCTTACTTTGAGCATTGCTTTCTGTCTCCAAGGCAGGGTGGTATGGCAGAAGAGTAGCAGCTTGTGGTGTTGGAAGATCACAAAAGGAGTAAAAAGCAAAACAGGAAGAGAGAAAAGAACAGTAAACCTCTTTCCCTCCCCTATATTCTATGCAGGCTACCTGGCCCAAGGCAAATATAGAGCTCACACCCTCAGTCTGAGCATTGGACCAGGAATCAATCCAAACACTAGAAGCCCTCCTCCATGGCTTTCTGGGGCTTTGGACAGACAGATAGACACAAAACATAACACCTATATTCATGAAGACAAAGTCTTCAAATACAGAACACTGAAGAAACATATATGACATACTATAAATTGTAAAATGTAAGTGACTTTTGAAAGTAGCAAGAGAGAAATGATTCACCACATGCAAGGGAATGTCTATGAAATAATCAAGATTTCTCAACTAAAGCTATAGAGAGGAGAATAGAGTAGGATGACATATTAAAATTGAAGTAAAAGAAACATAAAACAAGGCAATCAATAAATACCTAGGAAAACAATCCTTCAGAAATAGAGAGATACATACTTTATCCAATAAAGAAAATCTCAGTGACTTTATCCCACTGGAAATTGTCTTAAAAGGAATTCTAAAATCAGGTTTTCCCATTTTCTGAGGCTTTCATAGAGAGCAAATTGGTTAAGCAATGCCCATGACTCATCCACATGGCTGACACTTACAAATGATCTACAAACTGCAATACAGGGTTTCAGGGTAAACCTTGAGGGGATTTGACTGACCTTGTCAGATACAAAAGTTACATTTTTTATTGTATAGGTCTTGCTTTATCTTGGTCTTAACCATCCAGCAGAAAAGTATGAAAATTAGATATAAAAAGGAAAGCCATATTAATATGCTGAGCTGTAAAAGGCTGAAGTCAACAACTTCTGACATTTCCAGTCATGCAGATAACCCATTATTATAGACTGCTGGACTATATTGGATTACTTTGTTGAATTCATGTACCTACAATATATGAATGGCAATAGAATATCTATCTCTGACAAAAGTAAACAATAAAGGGAGATATAAATGAAAGACCATTTTGTAGTATATATATATATATATATATATATACTATTTAATATATTTATATATATAAATATAAATATATATATATGCAGAATAGCATAGATATATGGCTATTTTCTCTTAGTTCAATGAGAAGAAAGTTTTTAACTAATAGTGTTTAGACAAGGTGTCATGTCTGCATCTTATGCTAACTACTATGTAGACAACTATATGCATTGTATTAATAATTGCAACTGTCCTATGAACTTGTTTTGAAATTGTCTCATTGCTTCTTCTTTCTCAATAAAATTAATAATAAAATACAAATACAAGCAGTTTTTCATTGTGAATGTACTCCTAGGTAGCCTAAAAATTAAAACAAACATATTTGAACATATAATACTTATATCTATAAATATATAATCAAACACTGATAAATGGAATAATATTAAGATATCATTATTTTCTTTTTATAAAATAAATATTATGAAGAAAATATCTAGAACAATTGAAGATGAGAAATTTCAGGACATGAACAAAGAACATGCATTAATTTGCTTTGAAGAGTACACTCAGGCTTTAGAATAGGAAGAGAAAGAAGAAAAGACAGAACTCTGCAGAGAGACAGGAGGTGGCAGCTTAAAAATATAAGGACTTTTCAGATATTTTTATGTGCATTGCATGAACATGACAACTACATTCTACTTCATCTTGGATGGAACTGTACAACCACTAGTTCTGACATTAGATTTACTAATATACTTGGTCAGCCTAGATCAACTGCACTTGATCTTTTCAAGTGTTATGTTGAGGCTCTTAATGCTCATTATTACAACAAAAAAAGACAATAAAAGATATTCTAAAAGTAAAAAAAAAATTATAGTTGAAGTAAATACTACATTTTAAAAATTTTGTGGCTACAATCTATTTAATTAAAAGATGAGCTGGGGGTGGTAATGAGCGCATGCCTGTAATCCCAGCACTTGGGAGGCTAAGGCAGGAGGACTGTTGTGAGTTCGAAACCAGCCTGAGCTACAAAGTGAGCTTAAGGCCAGCCTGAACTGCATAGTGACACCGTGTCTGAAAAAGACAAAAAAATAAAAAAATAAAAAAAGATGAAATAACTTAGATGCTGGAAATATCAATTTGATTTTCAACAGCTTATTGGAAGAGGCAGAAGCGCATAAATGTGAAAGGGAAAAGGAGGATCTTCCAAACATTAAATAAAAGAGTTTTCATTTAAGAAAAGTTTAGAACAAGCTGCTCCTCCATGGAATGGGATGCTGCCTGGGAAGATATGCTGCAGAGACCTGTAAAAGAGCCAGCATTTGAGGATGTAGGGTTAGACTCTGAAAGAAAGAATATTTTAGGGATTTTACACATGTCCTTGAGGGCGAACATCAGCCTCAGCATCCAAACAATAATAAACATTCTAAGAAATCTAAGAAACCTCATAGAAAACCTTCCAATTTTCCATCAGGATCAGATTCAGATGCTGACAACAATCATCCACATGAAAAGAGACAGTGATGAGAGGTGCTCTGCTTCAGGACATTCTGCTAGTGCTGATTCTGAGAAAAGTTATACAAAAATTAAAGAACTCACAAGAAGAAAAGCAAGAGGAGGAGACAAATCTGATTGTCCAGAATCAGATGCTGAGTAAGAAAAAAGACTGAAAAAAAAAAAATCAGGAAATTGAAAAAGAACTAGAGATTGGAATCAAAACTTGAATCACCTAAGAATAAGACTGGGAAAGATTCAGGTAATTGTGATTCTTTTGGAAGTGAACTGAGGGAGGGGATTAGAAAGGCAGAGAGAAATGCTTTTGGTCCAACTAGACAATGATTGGTAAATTATATTATATATATATATATCTTCCTTGCTGCCACTGTGGCGTAGTAGTCCAGTGTTTCCTTGGTAGTCAATGAGTCTCATCAACAGGGTTCTTTCCTATTTAGCTTTTGACTCAGAGCCATAAGGAACTCAGTCAGCTAGGATAATTCTTAGCTACCAGTTCAGTGGAATCATAATTGCACCAGTCGGTAGAAGCCTTTGCACTTCTAGAAGTGAAACTTCTGTGCCTTCAAAGCATAGCATCATAGGAGTGATCCTCATGGATCACTAGGGCTAATTATAAGTGATGCCGTTTCAATTTCCACCCCTTGATTGATTCTTGGATCTGTGAATCCTGGCTACAGACAAAAAAATCAGTGTCACATTTCAGATGCTGTTTCAAAGCATCTACTGACTTCAGGAAAATGTTGCCCCAGCCCTTAAAGTTTGGGCCAATTAGCTGACGCTGTATGTACCTCTTCAGAAGGCCATTCCATTGTTCTAACAATCCACTTGCTTCTAGGTAGCAGGAACTTGGTAAGGCAAGTGGACCCTATGCGCAAGACTCAATTAGCACAACTTTTTGATTTAACAAGCATTCCTTGGTTGGAAGCAGTGCTTTGTGGAATACCATAATGACAGGTGAGGCAATCTATGAGTTTATGAATGGTACTTTTGGCAGAAACGTTCTATTAGAGAATACAAATACATGCCAAAAATATAGAAAAGGAGGTGGTTTTCTGTGCATTTGTTTGTTTTTCTGTTTGTTTTTCCTCAAATGATAAGAGTCATTTTCATATGTTAGCTGTCTCAGTTACACTTCTCCTGTTGCTATAACAAAATATTCAACACCCAAAATTAAGGAAGGAAAGGTATACTTAGCTCACAGTTTGTGGAGGTTTCAATCCATACTCAGCTAGCTCTGAAGGTAGAGTAGCACCTGACAGAGAGCAGCAGTTCCTGACAGGAGCAAAGGGCCAAGGGCCAAGGGAGGGTAAGCAGCTCAGGCAGCTAGCTAGCCTCTCTTGGCTGCTTACATTGTAATGCAGATTACCCTCCCCAGGGCCACTGTGTGGCATTCACACCTGTAGTCCCAGCTTTGGATCAAGAATTAATCAAAAACTCCAAAAGCCACTCCAAGAGTGCATGAGGCTTTGAGGGGACAACTGGACACAAACTATAACAAAATAAATTATACTGCCGCTCACCAACTGAAGAGCTTCAAAAATTTCAAACTATATTCTTGTCTACTTCTGCCTGCTTCAGCACAGTTATCTATACTTTATCACACAGTTCAAGTGGTGGAGTAGCTGGTTTTCACTAAAGAAACTTCTGTTCTGGGCCCCAAAAAGAGCTAGCAGATTTTACTTAATAGACTTGAACTAACAATGCGACAAATGAAGGATATGTTGCCTCACAAATACAGACAAGCCCAGCGGATATTGCACCTCTTCCCAGTGCATTGAAGAGGCCAAGACAGCAAGTTATATTTTGCCTCATCTGACATGGCCCATGGCCCGCCGCGTTGGATTTCTAGAATTTCACCAAAGTATAAGCTCCGGGGGTGTTAATAAGATAATTTAAAAATTTTTTGCCATGTAAATATCTTATCCATAAGCCTAAAACTTACAACTTCTTGTACTCTTTCTCTGATGAGCATGATGACATCAATGTAATGGAAGGGTATGATATTTGTAGTAGAAAAAGATAAAATTTTCTGAAATTAAATCATATCATGGTGTTAGAGAGTTTATATCACTGTGAAGTAGGACAGGAAAGGTGCAGGGTTGGTTGCTAGTAAGAGAACCCATGTGTATCTTCTGTCAGATGCTGAGTATATCTATTTCAGTTGTTTCTGGAATTAGAGAAATCACCATAAGGCAGTTTTTAAAGCCCACTCTCAAATGGACTTCAGCTAAATCTCAGTTAGTCCCCTAATAACCATAAATTACTACTGTGACTGGTGGGCCACTATTAACTTTTGCATCTCTTGGATTTATTTGTGTTTCATATCTAGTGTCAGTAGTCACTGAAAGTTCTACTCATTTCCTGTTCTCCAAGGAGGTGTTACACTAGTGGAAGGCTATAGATCCCTCAGGTGAAGAATAGGAAAAACAAACAAACTACAGTAACAATAAAAGCACTAAAAGTGCAAATTTTTTTCAAGTTAATGAAAAATCTATTAAATAGCTTTTAATATCAGAACAACAAAAATCTTAAAATTCTCTGTAGTTCTTTCTTAAGGGGACCTTACCTCCATCTAAGAACTTCTAGAACTGTAAACTGACTCTAATTAGGGGAAATTAATTGAGGGATAATGATTCTTTATTATTTAAATTAAAACTGTTTATTTGACCCAACATTATTGCTTATCAAGATTAAGTACAGACTTCTTAGGGGCCAGGAATATAGTTCAGTGACTCGGTACCTGTCCAGCAAGCTCAAGGTCCTGAGTTCAATACCCATACTCCCCAAACAACAAACAACAATAATAATAAAGGTTGAGGGATATAGATCAGCCACTTAAGTGCCTACCTGGCAAATTCAAGGTCCTGAGTTTGATCCCTGATAGCAAGAACAAAAAGTCAAAGTATAAGCTTCTTCTGTATTTCACTTCTAGATCAACATGAAGTGGCCAATACCAAAGGTCTGTGCAAGTTCGACTATTACAATTGCATATTCACTTTGTCACCACTTATGGCAACTATGCCAATTCTGTATTTGAAGGCTGAATGATACCACAAAGTGCTTCTCAGACAGAATATCTTTAGTACCATTTGCTATGGTTTGTCTCTAGGTGCAACTCCAAAGCTTCATGCAGTCATGGGGCAGGCTTCCATGCAGTATTGGATGATGTGATTAATTCATCATCCAATACTAGGATTGTGAGTGGGAGTGCCCTGGGGCAGACATTTTGCATACACATGTAAGGGAGAGGGGAGAGGCTAGCTAGATGCTGGGGCTGCAGGCCTTCCCTTTGATTTTTGTTCTTTGCCACCCCCATGAATAGTTATACTCTGCTCCATGTGACTCTGCCTTGGTACCAGCTGAGTATGGATTGAAACTTCCACTACATGTTAGCTAAACAAACCTTTCCTTCCTTTTTTTTTTGGGTATTGGATATTTTGTTCCAGAAAGGAGAGAAAAGTGACTGACATATCATTACATTTATGTCTCCCAGTTCAGTGGGTTCATTTTCACTGTAAAATCTAGCCTACAAACCAAAGCAATCACAGACCCTACAACAATTCTCAAGACTCCCTCATAAATTTATTTCTCACAGTATTAGTTCTCAGTATGCTTGATTAGGTCTTAAAAGACAATTCACTCTAACGTCAATCTCCCCGAACATTTCCTCTTCATTAAGTGCAACTGGGACTTCTTATCTGGTTGATGTGGACTACCTTTTGATTTGTGTTTTGTCAGACCCCCAAAAAAAACTATCGCAATCCTACTTTGTGCCCTGTGCCGCAACATTAATTGCAGAATTCCTACTAATTCATCGTACCTTGACAAATTTAGCCTGTTCCAAATTTATGCTCCTTCTAACATCCATCAGCTAGCCCTTGGCACCTAATAATGTCCAATTTCACAAGAGTAGTCTATAGAAAGTACAAAACTCAAGTGGAAGTGCCACATATCTTTTTATGAGTCATATTTTCTACATTGTGTCCAGGAGCCTACAAATATATAAGTGTAGGAAGAAAGAAGTGATACAATGAGAATTGTCATAGTGCCTGAAATCACATTTTACTTAGGCAATGCAAAATCAACACTCTCATTTCAGAAGCCTTTCCTATAGCACGAATGAGTCATAGACTGCATGGTCCTAAGCTGCCACCTCTACTAGCATCTTCTTGCAGATCCTCATCTCCTCTTTCATTTTTTCGATCCTGCACTGTCAGTGGTCTCCATCACAGAGTGGACACCTGCAAGGCTGCCAGCTCAGTTTGCTTTTAATGAGCCAGCACAGGCTGGTGTTCACCCTGGATTTTCAGAAGTTTCAGCCTTCATTATGCAGGATGGGAGGCTCTGATTTAAGGTGCACATACACTCTAGACATTATTATACTTGTGTTGAGAATTTGATTCCCTTCATCTATTCTTTTCAGCATTTTGTGTATCTCAACATTTCATTAATCATTTTCCCTAAAGTGCTTCAAACTATTATATCTACAATTACAAAGAGCTCTTGGTTATTTATAAGTGGCAAACTAATGTCTGATGCCAGTACTTGTGTATCTCTATCACCGGATGATCGTACACACTGCCCATGTTCTCTGTCTGAATGGAAATGGAATACTAGATGTTTTTAAATTGAGTCAGATTAGAAATCCTAGAAATAATTCAGACAAGATTTTCTCAAAATTATCTTTTTCCATGACCACTCCTGGTACCAAAATCTATATGAACTGGTGCTATCCAGAAAAATAGAATGAACGAAATGTCTCTATGTACCTACCTACCTACCTACCTACTTACCTATTTATAAAGAAACTTTCTGTATGATCTCAACTCAAGAGAATTATGAGGGCTGGGAAATCTCATCATCTTTGTTTCAGCATGTTCTGGATAAGAAAAGGACTCCAGAAGGCCAATCTTGTGAGACGAATGCCCAGGAGCTCATAAGCAAATGATGTGTATTCTGGGGTGAATCCAAGGGACTGAGAACCCAGCCAGCAAGTTTTGCTAGTTCACACAGCAAGACTTTAGGCAGAAACTGTGCTTTTGGATCTTTACAGTTAGAAAGGATAAGCTGAGATCCTGTTTCCCTGCTCTGCAGATACTGAAATGATCTCTCTTTCCTTGGGGTTATGGGGTGGCCCACTATATATGGGAAGAGGGTCAGCCTGTATGTGCTGCAGAGCTGGAGGATGAGACTTCTAGCTGTGTGGAAACCTCTGATAATGTCTGTTAAGAGGCTATTACTTTTTCTCAAATTTTAACAAACTTGATTAAGTCCTCAATTTATTTGCACATGATTGAAATTACTTGCAAATAATTGTCTGCAACTGATACTCCGCATTCATTTCTGTTATTATTTGAACAACTACAAGTTACACTACTGACTTTTCCAAACTAATTTCAATGGTTCATATTTCAGCTTTTAAAAATACATGCCCTTATTTTCTTAGTTGTATATTTTACTGCATTTTAATCATTTTGCCCATGATACTTTTATTCTTCTCTTGCTTTTGTTAATTTTTTTATTTCTAAATTTCTCTCTTATGTTTCCTTTATTTCTCTTTAAAAAATGTTGATACTTAAGGTAGGCCAAATAGCTCAGCAGATTAAAGCATGTGCATGCAGGTACAGGGTTTAGGAGTTTGATCCCCAAGGTTGTTTGATGGACTTGACCACCCTCACCGAGGGTGTGCTGAAATGGCAATTGAGACTGGGCTTGCTGGTGCACAGCTGTAATCTCAGCACTTGAGAGCATGTAAACGAGAGAATCATTATGATGAGTCCAATCTAGTAGTGAGTCCCTGAACAGCCGCAGATCCTACCCTAAAATACAGAAAAATAAAAAAAGAACAGTAGCAACCATTTAAAGGTTGGGGAGATATCTCACTAGAATAAGCATCAGCCTGGCAAGCACAGGGTCCTGAGTTCAGTCCCTGGTACCTCAAAATAAAAGTTGATTCTTGTATTTTAGTATTAGAAATTGATATTAGGAATGCTATTCTGCACTTTTTTTTATTAATCCTCCACATTCACATTGACATTACATCCTGGAAAATATTTAGCTACAGATTTCATTAAGCATAAAATGAAATTGTACTGCTGTTTAAGTTTACAAGTGAATTTCTTTGTGTTGTTGACTTCAAGTTTAATTTCTTTATGATCACGGAATGAGATCATGCACCCCTAATTTCATAGCTGTTTGGTAGTATTTACTTGTAGTACAGTTATAATAAATTGTTGTCAGTGGCCATAGGCACGTAAAGTAAATTAATTATTTTTCATATATTATGAAATATTTCTTTTTATTCATACATTAAATAGATATAAAACACGTGCAGCCATATAATATTAATATGTGATATATATTATCAGTTAAATTACTCAAAACATGTATAGCCTTGTTTTACAGTCTACAACACTGTTGTTATGAACAAACTGAACTAAAATATCCACCTGTGTTGCCTCTCTGTCTCCCTCCTTCCTTTTTCTTCCTTCCTTCCTTCCTTCCTTCCTTCCTTCCTTCCTTCCTTCCTTCCTTCCTTCCTTCCTTCCTTCTTTCCTATCTGTCTGTCTTCCTGGTACTAAGGACTGAACTCAGGGTACAAATGCTAAGCCAACCTCTAGCACTGAGCTATATTTCTAGTCTCATTATCTTTCACTGAAATTCTCCTACTAATTCCAATGCTTGACTATTTTGGATGTTATAGTTATGTGGGTGCAAAGCATATTTAGTACTAAATATTAACTATGAATATTAACTTTATAATCTATTTTCTTTGATGCTCATTTGATCTTTATTCACACATTCTTTGTTTGTATTTTAAGGTTTTTTTATAAGATACAGAAAATATCCAAAATTATATTGCACTATTCATTAGTCATATTTATTATATTTTATAAAATAGTATCTGTTTTGCTTTTTTCCATTTTATCTCAAAATGTATTCTTAGATATATATATGAATATATTCAGCTATATCTCATTTATCTTTCTTTAGTTTTTCAACATTATGGTATTGACTGAAATTGTTATCATAAATCACTATTATCTATTTTTCTAATTTCTTATTAACCAATTATATTTTTATGACTGTTTGATGTTTTCTTCTATTTATCATATACTTTTGAATTGATTTGCTACCCTCTGTTGCATAAACACTTTATTTATTTTTCTATAGGTTTTTCTCTCTGTGTGTGATTTTTTTGGTGGTTCTAGGGACTGAACTATGTACCTTATATTTGAATCACAAGGCAAACACTTAAGACACTGAGCTACCTCCACAAAATTTTGTGGGTGATTTTTTTTTATTAATTTTTTTAGGAAACAAATAGCAATGAGACAGTTTCAAAACCAATTAGTAGGACAGTTTCAATAATTAATACATTGCATATTGTTGACTTCATAGTGGATATTCATAGTACAAGATGCAGACATGAGAGCCAGGCGTGGTGGCACATGCCTATAATCCCAGCACGCAGGAGGCTGAGGCAGAAGAGTTATTGTGAGTTTGAGACCAGCCTGAGCTACAAAGTGAACTTAAGACCAGCCTGAACTGTATAATGAGACCCTGTCTCAAAAAGACAAAAAAAAAATGCAGACATGAAATCCTATCCAAACTCTACTAGTACAAATCTTTCTCCTTATTGAATTAAGATAAAGTAACTGTATATCTATCCTATTTTGCATATATTGATGCAAAATGGACCTTCATTTGTATCTACTTTTTTTTTAAGTTATGTCAGAGATGGGTATTCCATTGCCATTTGATTATTGTAGGTGTTTCAATTCAGCAAAATAATCCAATATAGTCCACTATTCCATAATAGTAATAGGTTATCTTTAGGATTGGCAATGTCAGAAGTTGCTGATTTGAGCCTTTTAATATGCTGAGTTGTTGACTCAGCATATTAAAATGGCTTTAAGTTTTAATACCTCATTTTTATAATCTTCTGTTGGACGGTTAAGATCAAGACAAAGCAAGACCTATATAATATGAAATGTAACTGTTGTATCTTACAAGGTCAGTAAATGCCCTCAGGTTCTACCTTGAAACACTGTACTGCAGTTTGTACATCCTCTGTCAGTGTCAGCCACGTGGATGAGTCAGAGGCATTGGTTGACCCATTTTCTCATGAAAGATGGAGAGAACATTTTCTCTCAATGTGACTCTCCTTAGGCACTCTACATTGTCTATAACTTTCCTCTGTAGCTTCACAATCTCCTTGATGAGAAAATTTGAGACATCACTGAATTATAGGATGTTACAGTAGAGCTCCTCTTTTGTCTTGAGTCCTCAATGAACTTTAAAGGCTAGAGACAGAATGTTGACTGTCCTTGTAGCCTTCTTTTTCTCTAATTTTTGGTTGGCAAACTTAAGTTTCAACCCTCCAAAAGGGTTAATGACGTTACTACCAAATAACATAGGCGGTTGAGCTTACTATCACTTTCAGTCTGAATATCAAGCATCTTAGACATAACATGGAATAGAAATTATCCATCAAGTATTGATACATTAAAATTTAAAACCCTACAGAAAGAAGAAAAAAAGAAAAATAAATAATTTTTTTAAAAATTGGAATAAATAATTACATATTTTCACGCAGAAATTTAGAAATCTAACCATATACAGCATTGTAACAGGACAGTCATCATATGACATTAGTTTTCTTGCTTTCACTGATTACCCTTTTTTTAAACAGTTACTTGAGAGAGAGTACAGTAATTATTGATATGACATGACAAGGCATACATATTGAGAAGACCAGAAGGACAGGAATTACAAGCATGACCCTACTATTACACATTGATGTCTTCAGTGCAGTTGCTTAGTTCACAGGTATGTATATAATCAGGGTGAGAATCCTACCAATTAACCACTAGTTTCAAAAACGAGCTGAAGATTCTCAGGATCACTGACTTAACTAACTTGTGCATATAAATGTATGGATTTGCCCCAGCAGTGTTTCCTAGCTTTTCTCTATGCCATCTCTACATTGTTTAATCTTCAAGTTGTCACTTTCCTTTTAATTATGTTATAATTTTCTATTTAGATTTCTTCTTTTGATTTCTTATACTAGGGAGACAATATCATATTTACACATGTGGGTCAGGCTTATTTCACTTAAATATAAGTGCTTCATGTTTATGATTCTTTATAGCTGAGTAATATTCCAAAATACCTCATCCTTTTCATTCATTCCTCAGGTGACAGGCAGTTTGTTTTTTTCCAAGATTTGGCTATCACAAATTGTCCTGCTACAAACATAAATGCACATAATTTACTATGTGATGTTTTAAGTTCCTTTGGGAAAATTTCCAGTAGGGGAATAGCTGGTTTGAATTGGATTTCCAGTCCTAGTTTTTTAAGAAGTCTCTACACTTGTTTCCATAATGGTCACACCAGTCTATATTCCCACCAGCAGTGGAGAAGGGTTCCCTTTTCCTCACAGCCTCTCCAACATTTGTTGTTGGTTGATTTCTTTATGATAGCCATTCTTTCTGGGGTGAGATGGTATCTCAGTGTTGTTTTAATTTGCATTTCACAGGTGGCTATTGATGGAGAGCATTTTTCATATATTTTTCGCTTCTATAATTTCTTCTTCTGCGAAGTGTTTGCTCATCTCAGATGACCATTTCTTGATTGGGTCTTTAAATTTTGGGGCCCTAATGTTTTTTAATTCTTTATAAATTCTAGACAGCAGATATTTGTCTGAGTGCTTACTAGTTAAGATTGTTTCCCAATTTGTGGGTGTTTTTTTTTCGTTTGCTTGTTTTGTGTTTTTTTTACTTTGTTGGTTTTTACTTTGTTGAATAGATCCTTGATTTCTTTAGTTAGATTAATTCCAACATATTTCATCTTCAGCAGTGGTATTTCATTTTTTCTTCCATTTATTTTTATTTTATTGAAATACAAATGTCAATCAGACAGTTTCAAAACACCATAACCATACAGAGTCGATGAAATAATACATTGCAAACTGTTCTCATAATGTTTTGGTATTGTACAAGGTGCATACATGATATTATATTTACAGGTTTTTATATAGCTGAATTATATCAAAGATTCAATAATTATTTACCTAGTGGATGACCATAGCACTAAAAGCCGACATAATATCCTGTCCCACCACCATTAGTGCAGATCTTGCCTCTCATAGAATTATGTAGAAGCACAGCGTTATCTATCCCAACTGTACTGTCTATACACACACATCATGATTTTTTCTTTCTACAACCCTTCCGTTGTCTACACCTGTCAAAAGTGGGCACTCCGTTGACATTCAACTACTTTAGGTGCTTGAACTCGACACCACAATCCAACACAGTCCAGCATTCTGCAACCATAGGGAGTTATTCAAAGAAATTGTCGACCATATCCATTTACAGCTCAGCTTACTATTATGGGCTCAGGATGTATACTTCATTTTTATACTTTTATACTTTTCTGCTGGATGGTTAAGACCTAGGTAGATCAAAACTTATATATCAACACATGAACTTTATATTTCCTATGTGGTCATTGAAGTCTTCTCAGGGTTTATCTTGTAGTCCTGCACATTATTCTGTAGTTCCTTTGTCTGTGTCATCCATGTGGATGAGTCAACCATTGTGGAGGTCAGTATGGAGACTCCTCAAAAGAATAGGACTAGAAATCCCATTCAAGCCAGCTATCCCCCTACTGGGAATTTTCCCAAAGGATTTGGATACATTGTATCATAGAAATATATGTATACCTATGTTTATAGCAGCACAATGTGTGATAGCAAAATCTTGGAAACAACCAAGATGTCCATCACATGAGGAATGGTTGAAAAAGATGTGGTATTTCTATATAATGGAGTATTACTCA